>JACJUY010001363.1:0-27135 GCA_014220935.1 Platorchestia sp. MABIK | reverse complement strand
GCTGGCTTTGTAATCCCCTCTTTATGTGCGAAGACATTCCGTCAGATTGTCCATTGACTGGGAACACTTGTAATGGTTTGCCATGACCATCTCAATCTGAGGTAGGTAACATAAAAAAACTTTGTTCATGGCCGATCTTTGGACCGCGCGAACTGCGAGTGAGGATTTTATCCCTTCATCGGATCTCGGGTCGTGTGCCGAACACACCGCCCGCGCTGCCGTAGCGTGCTGGTCCGAGCTTCAGCTTCTGCATTTTACTCGACAACTTTTGCAATTGGGGCGGGTGAAAGTTTCTTTTAGCGCCTCTGGTGCTGTAGCGCCTCCGTCGTGGGCCGCCCGCGTGAAGCCTTCGCTTTCTGCGATCTGACACTGCCGCCGTCAGGTGTGGCTTCGGTTAGTCATGTTGTAGATATTACCAAAATGTTCGGTTCAAAATTTTGCTTGCTACGTGATGGTTTCATGATCCTTGGAGTCGACTTGTTCCCGTTTATTTTGATTGCCGTGTCACTCTTTCAGTTCGCTGCATTATTTGTGTTGCTGAGAGTTTGTTGAAAAAGAATAGATTTTGTTTTGTTACGTACCATCTTTTTTTGGTTCACTGCTGTCCTGTTTTTCAGCACCTACTACTTTCTTCTTCAACTTTTTCTTGTTTCATGAACTTCTTTCTTAGCTTACTGTTTCTTTGCACCTTGTGTATAGATTCCACGTTCCCTCAACTCCATACTAAATGGTGCCTTCCTCCTTCCTCTCTTGGAACTTCTTTGTCGTGGTTAAGGGAGGCTAAAACTTTCTTAAATAATAATGATAATGCATTATGAGAGAGCCATTTTCTAGTTTGGAGATTTGATAATTGCACGATTGTTACTTAGCCCACCCAAATTAAGAACTTGGCACATCTCATGAGATGTGTGGGGCGCTGGATCTCTGTTTGAGTGCGTTGAGGATCCTCAGATGCTCTTACATTCTTTTTCGTATTATCTTTTGTTTGTGCGATCTAATGTTAACCAAGTCATGAACTTGCTCGCGGTATACTCCTCACTATACCGTGTTGTGTGCCTCGTTTGTGGTGCAGAAAGTTAAGGGGCAGGAGCTTGTGTCTCGACAATGTGTGTGCCTGTGTCGATGTCAATTTGTATCCTAATGGGTTTTGCTAGTACGAGGCATCAGTGTTTATGACAATTTACGTACGCAAGCCTATATTGTGTCATTCACCGTGCCAAATTTTGTGAAATCGCAGTGTTTTCTTCCGGACAGTGTTGGTGGGAGCAGTGTTTGTGCGGTTACACAGTTGCACCATCTATCATGAAGCGGCCGTTTTTCTGCTTCAGAGATAAGCCTGGGCACAAGAGCGATGGCTGGTGGATGGTTTGTCTGGGACCCGTCTTGAGTTTCGTCCCCTGCGTTCTTCTTCATCGATCACTCGTTCCCTGAAAGAAGACCTTGCTGTGTCCTGTCATCCCCAGTGCGCCATGTCCATAAATCCTCTATGTCGCGGAAACATGAAACTCACTTTCTCTCCCTCCCGTACGCGTTCCAGGGCCTTAACTTTTATTCCACTGGGGTAACGCATTAAGTATCATTTGCTCTGTAAAATATCCTCTATGGTGACTAGTGTAAGGATGTTAATTTAGGTCTTTGAGGGACGAGTTGAGGACCTTTAACACGTTCCCCGCGTATTGGGCAACATGTGTTCCTATATGTAAATTGCTCATTCACGTACCGGTGTAAATGAATGGCATTTCTTCTATTTTGCAATCCTTTTAAAAAAAAACTGTTGTCATACGACGTGAAATGTTATCGTGCAATTGCATTTTCATATTTCAATGGAAGAATAAAAATGTACTCGGGCAGTGAAATTGATTTCCCAATTCTGCTTCTTACAACTTAACCAAACCAACCGTCATTAACCGCGGAAACGCAGGGAACGTGTTAGAACTTTTAAATTCGTATTTATTGGAAAATGTTTCACTCACAACATCTGCTTCATTCAGTTTATCGAATTCGTAATGGCCATTCTGTCGATGTGGATAATCGGTAACTCCTTTAGAGGGATAATTCTTATTCCTTGAAAGCTAACGCTCCCACGAGGAAAATGTGAGGTCCCAAGCTGAGAGTTTTGTAGGCTTTTCTTATGTTAAAGTGCAAAATGTTTTGTTTTGTTACGGACCATATTTCTTAGTTTCACTGCTGTTTTTTTTCAGCACCTCTGACTTTCTTCTTCAACTTTTATTTTGTTTCTCGTAAACTTCTTTGTCTTGCTCTTCCTTTGAACTCACCTTGTGCGTAGATTCCCCGTTTTTTAATTCCATACTAAGTGGTGCCTTCCTTCGTCCTCTCTTGGGAGACTGTTTTGTTAACTCACCTTTTAGATGCAGAAGACAGGCGACAGGTTCGGGTTAGTAAGGCTTACCTGTCCTATGGTATGGGGGACCAGCGCCCCCGCGGGAGATGATGTTAGGTTCCTTCAGCTGTGAATAGGCCTCCGGGACTTTGATCTTTCGTGCCCAATTGGGTTGCTTTTGTCGGCTTTCAAACCATTTTCGCTATCTGTTCTCTGTTTTTTCTTAATCTTTCTTAATAACTTGCTGTTTCTATGCGCAGGGTATCCTGCGCATAATCTGGATTTACTTCTCATATGTGCAATATATATTACTGAAACGTTTTAATTGCGTCAGGCTTTTTTGCAACACATGTATATGCTTCTTGCACCTTTTTAGTGTAAATTTACTTTGTTGGCCGGTTTTTAACAGACAGTGCGGCATCCGAGTCTCTGCTAAGATTTCCATCCATCACATCGGCCCCTCGGTGTCCCCCAGGCTTTCACCCGCCCGCGGAGCCACTACTTTAAAGTGCCATGCAAAAGTTCGCTTCTGATTGCCCAGATTAAAACTTTTATTCGATTCAGCTGCTGGCCAAAGTATCACTGATGCTAATCCAGTGCACTTTCGACAGATTTTTTCCCCTCGAGCGCTCCCGTTTTAGGCTGAGCTCAGCTTTTACTGTGCGCTTGAATACCTGCACAGGCTCTCTTATTTTAGATCTTTTAAGGAGTCCTCTCAATGCCTGCATGTTTTTTGTGCTCCCGTCTTTGTGGGAGATAAATTAAAGCAAGCTTTTAAACTGGGCACATGATGAGTCCTCTAGAGGGACCTCTGAATAGTTCTAGGGCGCCGATTTGTTTGTGGACCTTTGCTTTGAACGTACTTCAATGTGGCCTGACTGATAAGCTGTGAAAATGCTAGCATTTTGAACGAGTCTGACGCTTTCGACCGACGATGTTATTGGTTATAAGCATTTTTGTTGCCTAATTCTGGACTCGAAATAATAGTTTTTGAATATCCTCGTTGACTTAGTGTCACAGGTTTGTTTATCATGTTAAGTACATGAGTATTTTCCTTCATTTTCAGCGTTTACGATGCTCAGAGGCTGTGCATCTAGCCCCTTAGTTTTGCAGTGTTATTTCCTGTTGTGAGTTGACTGGTACATGAATACGTTCTCAGAAATAAGATCGATTTCAGACGATTAAATGCTCTTCAAAGGCACACCATGCATGCCGTCACTAAATAAAACGTTATATGCCTCAAAATTGTAACTATGCCGCCACACGGCGACTACAGAAATGATATTTACCCTATGTATAGAAATCACGAACTAGGCAACATCAATTACACCGATGAAACGTCTTTGTAGCGTCTTCGAGGGTGAAACGTACCAAATAATAATAGTGATGCTCTTCAGAGCTGTTATTCTGCGTTTACAGCATTGGTACATTATCTCAGGCCGGTGGGCTTCAGGACAAACCCTGCAATGGGTGCTAAACACCTGAATTAAGGAGCGTAGTCATCTCAACTATTGGCAGAGGAGCATACATACTGGCAGAGTGAGCCTTAAATGGTTATCTCTGAAATGTTCCAGTTAGAAATGTAAGCCATAGAGAATGAAGAAAATCAGTTTCGCGAGATATTTTTTTGATTTTTGTTTTGTGTACATGCGCGTTTTGCAGATTTGAAACTACAAACAAAGAGTGAAATTTACTCTAATTGCAATTTTGATTTTTAGTTATTTTCTCTTAAATTCTTGGACAGAAAGCTGGGCGAAATTAAAGGAAAGCCTGCAAAGCTTGAGAATTGCGCAGTCGACAAGGAGCAGAGTCTAACAGCGCTAATCTGCATGGAAACGATTTCGGGAAACTCCTAAACCTGAAAGGAATCTGTAGCTAATGTTTCATGTTGAATCTGCCTCGTTCTTCAGGAACGGTAGCGGAGGATTCTGATTTTAAACTTTTTTGTTAAACACACTCCTCACATTCTCTTTTGAATTGTGATTTTACAAATTCTAAAGATTTGTTTTCTCCTTCGCTCTTTATCAGTGGTAGGAGTAATTCCGCATCGCGTGAGAGGACTGTCATTTTGAGAATTGAAACTCGCACTCACCTTTGTGGAACAATGTGGACTGTGAAGTGGAATAGGCGTCTTTAAAAACAGAGACCACCGTTCTTGTTCATTCTACAATTCACAGCACTGATCAATTTGAAAAAACTTCTTTAATTTGACGTGGGCAAATAGCTGTTAGTTTTCTCCCTTGACACAAACAGCACTGCACCATGATTCATAGTAAGTCTCCGGTTTATTTGGTCTACCTCCTGGCCTCAGCATGTCCTATAGGGATAATGAAAGGTGATTCGCAGTTAGGTATTGTTGACTTTATTTGTTTTTTCGTTGACTCGTTTGCCTAGAAGCTCATAACTTCTTCCTGAATTGGAGTGTGGGAACAGATATTCATGAAATCAACCTTGACACCGAAATCATGGATTTATTTAGCGCTTTTAAACTGAATCTTCAACAAATTTCGCTTTGGTGGTACCTCAATGGGACGCACGTGGTGATTATACTCTATATGTGATGATAATTATAAAAATGATTTGCCATGCTTTGAATGTTGTGCCATTATCTTCGAGAAACAGTTATTTTTGAAAAAAATAAACGAGTTCAGCTGCACAGATATACGAGTTCAGCTAAATATATAATGTACGAGGATCTGAAATATACGAGTTCAGCTGCTTTAATGTTGCGAGATCTTACCAAACGAGCTGCTCCGATGGCATGTTGTGAAAATTTGACCTGCCGAGCGAATTTCACGCTATGTGCTAAAAGCGATCCAGTAATTCTTAATGAGTCGTCGAGCATTAATGTAGGGTAAAAAGCAATTCAGTTCTTTCAATTTTAGGTATAATATCTTCCACTCAAAACTTTGCCACCCGCCTAAGGTATCATGTGTACCATTTTCATCATTTCTTAGGCCCCAGCATTTTATTTGTGTCCCGTAAAATTTCTACGGGCACTTTTTGAGGTTGCTTATCAGAATTGTTGGCGCTGAGACTCCAAGTTGATGCTCCAGTGATCATGTTGCGACGCTCCGCGGCCTGCATTGCTCAAAAGCGTCGAACTTGCACAGATTTTTGACTGGAAGTTTCGAACGGGGACTTAATTTCGTCAAATTCTTTGTATGAACTTTGGAGCTGAGGGCTTACTCAGTTGCCTCAAATGCTGCATTCTTTTGCATCATTTATTTGAGGAGCGGAAGTTGTGCGACGACGTTCAAAAGCCTGGCTTCTCAAACTGAAGAACTGAACTCTCTCTGTATACATCGTCTGTTCAACACAAACGCAACAGCAATAGTTGTCTACTTACCGAAATGACCCCATCGATAGAATGAAGAATTCTGGGCTATAGACTCCACTTTTCTTCTTGTCGGCACACTGGGCTGAACCAATTTTTTCCATTAATGATAAGCTTTCACCTTCAGCATTAACATTGATGAATATTAGATTTGAAACTGTTTTTTAAAGACATGGATAACTAGAAATCTGCTCGATGAAATGGCTTTCACATTTTATAGTTTGTAGTGCTCAAGCGGAACACGTTTGCAAACACCAAACGGAAACTACGCGTGAACTCCTCCTGAGGCTCCATTTAGGATATCTACTGGATATGAACTACGAATGAAAAAAGAGATAAAAAATCTCATTTATTAAACTGAGCTGGCATATTGAGCCTACCCGAGCTAACTAACATCATCGACTCCCGTGAACTAACCCGGCAACTGAAGCCTGCGCTCCATCTCCTTCAATGTTGCCTGCAGAGGCTTGCTGCTTCACTCCAAGCGCTGTGTCGGACTCGTTGTTCTTCGTCCCACCATCGCTGTGTGATTTACCCTATGACGACAAAATTGTTTTGCACTTGAACGAAATAATACGGTAATTTCTTTTGAAAAATTATAAGTGAAACCGAGTAAATGGGAACGTTTCATCGAAGCATTCAGAAAATAAGAAAAGTGTGAGTGATTTCCTAATGTCCTTCAGACATTCAGTCGATAAAGGGCTAACGAGTTTACACGTCTTCCCTGTCGCCTAATACGCCCTCTCGTCACGGTCCTAGTGTATGGCGTAGTGTTGTATTTTTTATTACATGCATTACATATTACAAAATGATAAATGTCATAATAAATGCTATAGTAGTTCTTCAGCGTTACCTGCTTGCATCTACTTGACCACCACTCGCTACTCGGTCTTAACAGGAAATCTAATGTTAAGTATTTCATAAATATATTATATGTTATATTATGAAAACTGTTTTAATATGTTTTTCTTCATTTTTCTTGCTTCAATACTTGAATGGATTTAGTTTTAACTCATTGCACATTGACCTGCCTTACCTTGACGAGACATTAACTGATCAATTGGAATTTGTGTTAATAAAATCGACAGCAGAAGTCTCTAGATCGGTTATCAGGGTAGATGTATAGAAGGGATTTTTATTCAGGTTTATTTTTCCGTTGCGTTATTTTACTGAAATTGACGAGTGACATTAAAATTTGTTTTAAAAGTAACGTATCGGCATGGAAGTAAATACCCCTCGGTGAGATGAAGATATTGTAGGCCTCGGGAGGAAAATGTGAGGTCACGGGCTGGAGGCTTTTTTTTTCTTGTTGAAATAGAATTATTTTATTTTATTTGGCTATGGACTTTTTTTGATTTCCTGTAGTAATGAATTCCAGCTCTGCTACTTGCGTCTAGAACTGTTATCTTGTTTCATAATCTTTCTTCTTTCCTCTCTGGTAATCTTGCTGAATTACACACCTTCTGGGTAGGTTTTCCGTTCCCATAATTCCAAATTCAAAGGTGCCGCTCTTCTCCCTCTCTTTGGAACACTTTGGTTGTGGCCAGGGAGGTTTAAACTAACTTATCTAATCTAAAATTGCCATCAGAAAATGTGAGGCTGAGTCCAGGGCAATTATAAATCCAATTATTATCTTTCTCTAATTCTTACTTTATATTCTTTTTGGAAAAGCAATAGAGTACATTAACCGTTGATTTATCATTTAAAAATCAAGATAATAAATATTATCACTGGCACGGTTAAGTGTAGGATATAACTATTGGGAAGGTGTGCCTCGGAATAGAAATAATCCTCGCAACGCTGAAGTAGGAAAATATAGTTGAATATCTTTCAATAAAGTAAAATGTTTTTTTTTTGTAACTATCAAATTGATTTCGTTCCCTATTTTAATATTAGTTTATTATGTGAGTAAAGAAGGGAAGACTTCTTGCGAGGGAAAATTTAGTAGTCCATCATGGCCAGGGTGCTTGATAATTGATAATTCTTTTTTTTTTAAATTATTTTTACCTATAGAATAGTCAGTACAAGCTGTAAATACACTTGTATTAATGAGTTAAGGAGGATAACCTAAGACTAATATCTTGAAAGGTTTTCCAGATACACTATCCTAAAACAGAAACTTTAGGGTAGGAAATGTGATGGGCTCCGTAACACAGTCAGGAAACCATCTGTGCATATTCTTCGATAACGAGATCGCTGTCCGCGATCGCTGCTAGAAAAAAGATGAAGAACTAGAGCTGTGGGTGACTCATGTCACACCCTCCTCGCCATGAAAACTGCGAGACGGACGACCAGTCCAGCTGATCGGAACCGCGTCCCGCAGACGTGCCGCGCGTCGCGATGGCGCGCTTAGCGGCCACTCCGCCGTCCCTCCACCGGCCTCGGTGTCCCTTTTATTGTTGCTGTGGGGCGGGCTTCTTCTTTACATACTTTTATTGCTATTGCTCTCTTTCCCTGCGAAAGTAATCAAAGAAGCTCCGAGTTTCCATGCGAGCTGTTTGATTCGCATCGCTTTCTCGGCGATCCGAAAACGATTCCAACCTCATCACGGTTGTCTGTGGTCGCAGATGTTCGATGTTTGAGATTTTGTTGGGTGGCCCTCTGGGATCTGAATGCGTTTCAGCTGTTACTGATTATTTGTGCTCTCTGTATCATTGAGCGTCAGTGTTTGTCATAAAACTGTGCCGCCACTAGGTTAGTAGAAAACGCCGCAACATGTTCCACATTTCATAAAAGTTGTCTGCTGTGGATGGCCGTCTCTTCGTGTTCATATCGATACTTAGTGCTCACAGCATGCACTTGATCATTAAAGAAATATATGCACTTCAGAAAATGGCCTTTTGTAACCTTCCAAGTGTAAAAAAATTATCACAGATGTTCAATTTTAAAGGAAGAAAGCAAACAGCCTAGTTTCAAATGTATTAAAAATCTATCTAGAGCAGCATGTTTCATTTTTTTACCGTTGTTACTGAAGAGACAGCATTGTTACATCTATAAAAGGCTTGTGACACAGCGCGCACCGTAAAGTTGAATTTCGGACGTGGTTCAACCTCGTTTTGTAGTTTTTAAGAGGTTTTGTCCTTCCGGATGCGAGAACCCATTCTTAATCTTGATTTTTACTGCTCTCTGTGCGACGGCACGGTGCAAAGAATGCGGTCGTTTCTAGGGAGCTGACATTATTTTCACATTACCGAAGAAACTATCATCTCTTGTATTTGTCCCTTTTTACCATTCGCAAAAAAATACGAACAATATGCCATAGGAGGACTTGCTGTATACTACATTGAGCTGGCAGGAATTTCTTTCTGATGTTGAAACCGTATGGTAACGCTCTTCTTTTTTTAAATTTACAATTAGGAAGCATCCGTTGAAAAGCGACAGATTTTTTGTTCTTTTCTTGATGTTGATCTGCGTGTTTATCTTATCATAGCGCTGTCATATACAGCTCTGTGCTCGTCTTTTGAGTGTAACATAGCACTTTTATTGTCTTCCTTGTGCTCATTTTCGTTGTTCGAAGAAAATAAAGAAAATGAAAAACTAGTGCCATCGGTGATTCACCTGACACCCTCCTTGCTATGAAAACTGTAAGACAGATGACAAGATGACGTGAATATTTTTGCTACCGAGAGTAAGGTCTGAAACCATCTTGGCGATCTGTAGGCGAGATTTTATGATAGCCTTGTCTGGGGCCAGCACGAGCCTGGGTAAGACTCAAATGCATTGTGAGCACCGCTTGGGATACCGCCGCTCTCCCGTTGATTAGTTTCGCAGACTCGAGTTTTTTACTTCATGTTTTTGATTGCGTTCGGAACTCTACTTTTTTGCCCTATACTTGATTAGAAGTATTCATTATTATCATTTAAATTTCTAACTGTGTGAGAGATTGTGTCTACCTAACGAGTTTTTAGTGATATTGTTTAGCGATTTGAGACTGTTTGTCTCTCTCATATTGCTGTTCCTATTACATTTTCTGCCGGTTCACGTCTGTTTTTGCTCGTCGCGTATCTTTTAGAAGTCTCACTATTGTTTCTTTATTATAGTTCACACTAGTTAAAATTGAATTTTCAAATTTAGTTTGCTTTTCATCGTATGTAGATAGAAATTGTACACGTATTGAAATACTTTAAAAAAATTTTTCAGAAAAAAGAAAAGTTTTAGGTAATATCATTATAAATATATTTAATACCCTATTCGCGACTATTAAGTTAATAACCAATTTTTCAATACTAGGTACTTTTGTTCACATTTAAAGTTGATCTTTTCTTCCTGGAATTAACTTATCAATCTCTTTGTTTAAAATTTTGGTTTTGAGACATTAGAGGGTCTCATGTGGTTCTAGAAAGACTTAATGCTAATTGGTGACGTTTCTTTTCAATTTTAAGCAGTCAATTCAGTGTAGCGCAAAATTTTTAGGTGAACTCGATTAAGAAATTGGAATTTTAGTCAAGGTTGTTATGAGAAAAATAGCTTTAACATTTATAGGTTGATTCTTCAAAATTCGAATTTTTTTTGGAAGTAGAACTTGAATACTGTGAGAAAATCTCGAAGATGAAGTACAAATGTATTTAGAAGAAAAACATCAGATAAGTACTAAATACGAGCTGGGTGGCCTTGATCGGTGGTACTATTGGAGAGTATATTAATAAGTATTATGTAATGAAATTATAACGGATAATTTCTGTGACGACGTTGCTGCTGAGCAGAAGCCGACTGACCTTAAATTTCACAACTCAGGGAGTGAGGTGATTTCACATAATGTTGTCGACCTGTAGTATAGGTGGGACCACTGGCTCCTATTTCTCTGGCATCGAGTGGGTGTCGCAGTGTGTACCATTTTACACGCTTGCACGAGGTCTATCGTTTTTGGGTTGCTTCTTGAACATGCTGCGTGCATCGGACCACTGACCAATGTTAAAGATTCCCAATTTTTGCGATTGATTTCGTGTGTCTCAATCGTTTACCGATATGCGTGTGTGCTTGATTTTTTGGTTTCACTTGCGTAGCTTTTCTTTTTTGTTGTTCACGTGATGGGGCATGTTCTTGTTGTCTATTGTTTGATTATTTCTTTACATGACAGTCGGTGTGGCGCTGATGAATAATTCTCTTTTTGCCCCATCATCTGTTGTTCAGATTGGGCGTTATTGGATTTTCCTCATGTCCTGTGGCTGCAATTGATTTGGATAGGAATTCTGCTGAAAGTTGTGATAGCGATTTTTTTTCATGTCGTGTGAAATGTCAGTGTTACATAATTTTTTTTTTTTTGTAATTAAATCCAATCCAACTGATCTCAATTCTGACAACTGGTGTACAGCATGTACTGGTCTCAATTCCGATACGCCTTTGATATGAACCCTATTAGCTATCTTTGTCCTTTGGAAAAAATTAAATTTTGCTTAAACAGCACTCCCAGGGGGGAAATGTGAGGGCCCGAGCTGAGAGTTAGGTAGGCCTTCTTTTTGTTGTAATAAAATACTTTTGTTATATTAATTAAGGACAACCTTTTTTCGGTTCACTGTTGTTCTGTTTTTCAGCACTCACTACTTTCTTCTTCAACCTTGATCTTGTTTCATGAACTTCTTCCTCAACTTTCTGTTTCAATGCGCGTTCCTATAACTTCATACTAAATTGTGCCTTCCTCCTCCCTATCCTTGGATCGCCAATGTGGCGGATAGGGAGGCTTAAATTAACTAATAATTCAATCTAATTTAATCTGCTCGAAAGAACTCTCATTATGTGTTCATTTTTTGAAAAAATGATCGATGACTTTCTTCTTGCACACATTTACATGGGTTCCATAGACGATAAGATTAAGCATTAAGTGTTCATTTTTGATGAAATTTTCAACGATCTTCTACCTGGACGCGTGTCATGAACAATGCGTTTTAGCTTAGACGGTAATTTCTAGGCGAATACGTGGTTGATGGCGTCCAAATTGTCCCGGGAGCGCTGCACAGCCCCTGCAAATCTGTAAGCTTACCAAAGCCTGTGTGGAGTGGTGCGAAGTTGCAGAGTGGTCTGAGTTGGGGGCTTGCTGAGCTAATATGCTAGGCCTTTTCTTAGAGCCACGCTTAGTTTGCTCCTCTCAAGACTTGTAATGAAAGCTTCTCATGATCTAACTTTCGATGCCTTTGAGTATCTCGCTAACTTACCTCGATCCTTGGATCACATCATCTGAACACATCCAATTTATACCCTTCTCTAAATTTTAGCTAACTAATGCTGAAGCGTTTTCACTGTGTTTGGGTGCAGTGTGTTCTTTTTTTCGGCCTTTCATCATTTTCATTTCGATCTCTAGACCGTTTTATGAGAGTCGTGTGCATGTGCGTTAAAACAGTTGAGTTTAAAACAAATGTAACAACTCCGTAATTTCGTAAGAATACGTGAGAATGGAAACGTTGTGTTAATCAACTTTTTATATTGAACGATGCAGTTCATAATCAACGTTGGTCACAATTGAAGTATAATAATTTTCTCTTTCTTAATTTTCGTGTCGCTTGTATCATGTATTACGATATACTTTCCCACAAAGTTTCACGTTTGTCTCTTCTGTGTCCGGTTGCTACAGATTTCCAGTCATCCCAGTTTTTGCTCTCAAAATAGCACGTCCGAAAATTTTGTTATTGGACGATTCCACGTTCGGACGTGGTTTTGTTTTTTCGATGCATTATTTACTTACATGTCTTTGTCTCGCTTGGGAAGCCTACATCAGTGAGCGAGGGGAGACTCCCTCCCCAAGGAGCCCTCAACTGAACATCTCATTAAAACGCTCGCTTTTCAATTAATTAGATTAATTAAGATCTCGCAGACCTGCCCCTGCGGGCTACGCGCGTGCGCCGCGCATGTGAACACGCAAGCCTGCCCTGTCCAGGAGCCCGATTTTACAAACAGTTCACGTCATCGGGGCAGCCGACGGCGAACGATCTTTTGTTGTCTGCGCCACAATTTGGGCTGTTTTTTGAGCAGAATCTTTCAGTTTGAGTTATTTTTTCGACTGAAATTAGGGAATTTACGCAGGAAAGAAGTCACTTAGTGTAGCCGAGTCACCAGATGAGCGTTCCCTGCCCTCTCTGTCGCAAATATGAGGTAGATAGTTTGAAAATCCGGTTCCTGTCTTTTGTCTTCAGCTCCCTCTATCCGCCCTGTGCTACTGTTGCGAGAGCGCTTTGTAGGAGTTCGATCGTCTCGTGCGATGTTGTTACTGCATGCAGTCCCCTCAGGAGGCTAAAACTATTGTATCTATGGAAATTAGCGCTCCCAGGGGGATTATGTGAGGTCCCGAGCTAAAGGTTAGGTAGGCCTTCTTTTTATTGAAATAGAATAGGTGTTTTGTTTTGTAAATGATCTATTTATTCGAATCTTTTACGGTTCACTGCTGTCCTGTTTTTCAGCACCTACTACTTTCTTCTTCAATTTTGGTCTTGTTTCATAATCTTTTTTGAAACTTACTGTTTCTATGCCCTTTCTGCTTAGATTCCGCGTTCCCTTAACTCCATACTAAATGGAGCCTTGCTCTCTTTGGATCGCATTTGCTGCGGATAGGGAGGTTTAAACCAACAATCTTTTACTTAATTTATACACTTATAAACTTTTATTTAGTTTTTAATCAAACTTCTTTTTGATGATATCGGTGCTTTTGCATTGTAATTGCAGAAGAGTATATGTAGCTGGTAAAAGTAGAATATAGATGTTCATTATAATTACGCGTGCAGTTACACAAAAAAATTAAAATCTCTACCTCATGGTCTGTAATGTCGTTCTTTGACTTGTTGTCTTGAAACTGCTTCTTTTTTTACGAGACGTTGACGAATATCACCATCTGATAGATATGAGTGCGCAATTTACTTCATTAATTGTAAATTGGTCTCATCACGACGGCCTCCACTGGGACACTTTTAGGCTACCTCAGCTGCAGATAAGCCTTCGGGATATCTATCTTTCGTGCCCGCTATACTAAGATGCAGTTTTCTTGCATTCTTTGCTACCTTTTCTGTGTTTTTCTTCATCATATCTCTACGCGCAGGGTATCCTGTGTGGGAACACATCTTGTGCGTAGATTTCCAGTCTATGCTGAAGGATGTGTTGTGTAGAGTCCACACTCAATGGTACCTTCTCTTTGCTTTCTTGAAATCGCCTTTGTTGTGGCTAAGGAGTATTTAACCAATGTGTTAATAATCTCACCACAACGTCTCACTTGTTGTATAATAAGTCTTTTGGTTTGTATTAAAATTTGGGAATGTGAGACTGCCGACTTCCTCGTTTTTATTTATGCCGTAATATATCTTCACTCATATGTTAACTTTCCTTTGTTACTCTTCCACGTCTTTCGCACATACAGTAGACGCATGCTTGCTTAGTGTAAGACATTAAAAACGTCACAATGAATTGCTAAGGTGGATGATGAGCGTTAGCGCATCTTCATCATTGTACAATTTTCTTTTTAGATTTTTTTCATTTGTCATCCTTAGACTGTTGGATGAAGTGAAGCTGTGAAAACAAAATGTAAGTTTGTTGTTTCATTTACTTTAGTTTTAATCTCTGAATCATCTCTGCGTTGTTCACCGGGTTTTATTCTAGTGTTCCACGTGTGTTCATTTGGTAGCTTTGTGTCTCCGTTCTAGGGCGCTAAGCGTGGAAGAATAAGCAGATACTCAGCTTTTTCATTGATGCCACTGTTATTTTGACTCTCTTGGTTTGTTATTTTGCAATTTACGATAGACTAGGTTGTCTGATGTTAGCATTGAATGTCGTTGTTTTCGCGCTCATTGCCATTTCCCGAGATTTTTGTGAAAAAAAGTTCTCTTGAAGAATCGAATTGTTTTGACATTTTAGAGTTCTTTGAGAATGCATTAATTTTTTCATTCATCTGACTTGTGTTTATAAGCTCTTGCGCGTAAAAACCTTTTCCTGAGATCGTTTTGATGTACACTTAGATTGTTTTTACCCATTGAGAACGCGCACTTGAAAAACGTCAACTGATCAAGAGATGAACGTTTCCGACTATCATTTTTAATTTTAAGTTCACTACACAGACAATCCCTCTCCTTGTGCGTGCAGTTCGCACCATGTTGCTTGCTCATTTAACCATCCTCTAATCAAATTTATGATCGAGCTTCGATTTTCAGTACAGTTTTATTTCCTTTTCCTTTCTCGCCTGTTGAAAATTTTGCTGTGCTCATGGAGACCGTTCGTGCATTGATCCTCCCTGAGGACGTGCCTCTCCCCCCGCAAGGCGCCGCGCCTCCCCGCCCCGCTCGCCGCTGACTATTTCATTAGGCTCTTTAGCTGCACATAAAAGCTCTGGGCCGGCCCTTCGCTGCAGACATTGCTTCCAGATTTGGGTTCCTCTTTTATCCTGGCTGCGCGTCTGTCGCTTTCGTGCCCTGCTGTGAATTGCCGGCACTTTCAGCCGCGTCTATTGGATCTCAATTTATTGCTTTATTAGCATGCTTCTCTGGGGGCCAGGTCGCCCGTGCTTCTACGTGTCTCATTAAGGTGCCCCCTCATGATCATGATGAGCGTATTAACCGTGCTTTGGTTTCACTAGACAGCTCTTAGTACGCGCGTAGTCTGCATTTTTCCTCCTGTAGCTCGGATATTTTTTCAAGGAGATTTAAGTTTTAAAATGCATGATTTAGTGTTTTTTTTCTGAGCAATATCTGAATAATATTATTCGGAAGCGCTTCAAATTGAAAGTTTTCCTCTTTTGTACTTACCTCTAATTTTTATTGATCTATTTATTTGAAGTATTTCTGGTACTGTAGTAGTGATATACCAGAAGTTCTTTCTGTTAAGGTTTTCTTATTTGTGTGTTTTATGTGCGTGCAGTGTTTTTTTTAATTAAATTTTAGTCACAAATGAAGCAACGTAAGAAAAACTAATGTTTGATTGCAGGCAAAGTGTAAGTTAAATGTCGGTAAGAAACACCGTAGATTTGTCGCATCTTCGGTCTTTCATATTTTCGTTGCTTGACGGGATAAACGCGTAGCATTTGAGTTGATGTGTCTGTATTCTCGCTCTGAGTTGTTTGCTCTTCCCATCAGTGAGGCTGGCTGGTGTTTGCGCGAGTTCTTTATTTCCTAATGGTGTTGTTGGAGTGCTCCCTTATTGATGTTTTCTTGCCCCTTGCCCCACAGACGTCCTTTGAAGTATCTTGTTTTCTTGGGCCACGCGTGTGGCTTTGCTGTGGTTTCTAACCTACAGAGACTGAGCGCGTCTCAAATGGTTTTGTCTTAACGTTAATTTAGTGTGCGATATTGATATTGTACGCAAGTTGTTATGCTGCAATTAGTGCGCGTTTGCGCTACTGTGTTAGGGCTTTTGTCTATGCCAATTTAGAGTTCTTTTTAGCGATTTGGATACCGGTCGATTGTGTTAGATTTGTTGGTTTTGATGTTATCAACACCAAATTGTTTAATTTGGAAGTTTATTTATTACGTATTTTACAGGCGTTGCAACTGTCGGGGGCTTTTTCTACCACGATGACATTGCGAAGAGTAATACTCAGTTCATTATCTTTTGATGGGATATCTTTTCCTTTGCTTTATAGGATATTCGGTTTTAAAGCGTGCCCCTTGAATCATCCTGTTGTACGTATCTTGCATTCGTGCTGTCAAATATATACGATTCACTGGCTAACATTTTTGGGAGAGCATTCAGGGTTTTTGCTTATGCACTCGGTGTCTACAATTATTGATCCTTCGGTGCGAAAGTTAGACGGGTTATCTCGTGTTACGAACGTCTAATTGAACAGCTGCAGCATTGTTTTTGTAATTCTCTGATATCTTCACTTTGGCGTTTTTAGGGCGGTGCAGTCGTTATAGTTTTCATCCTACATCCGCATCAATACGCTGTTGATATTTTCATACACTGGCTATATTTTCTTTGAGTATTACTACTTTATCGATATTTTCCGAAGAAATTACTCAATCCTCCTGTTCCATTTTTCGTACTTGAATGCCTGTATGTGTTATCGATCATTGGTGAGCCTTTTAAGGGTTGTTTACTTTTTACGAGTATTTCCCCTCAGGGGGATGGATACACTATTGTATCTATGGGAATTAGCACTCACAGAGAGAAAAAGTGACGTCTCGACCTGAAGTTAGGTAGGCCTTCTTTATCTTGAAATAAAATAAGATTTTCGTTTTGCTAAGGACCATCTTTTGTTCGGTTCACTGATGTCCTGTTTTTAGCATCTACTACTTTCTTGTTTTACAAACTTCTTTCGCAACTGTGCACATTATGATTGAATTACGCCTTTCCTTGAGTCCATACTAAATGGTGCTTTCATCCTTCCTCTCTTTGGAACACCTTTGTTGCGGTTAGGGAGGCTTAAACTAACATCTAATCTAATCTTTTACGACTATTTCTTCGTTGGACCCAAATTTTTTTAGCGCCACCGATCAATCGTGTTCTTTATTTTCTTGGTTTTCATTTTGGTGTTATTGTCTTGCCTATCGAGAGTTACCTTCATTTTTCTGTGATCATCATTCTTCATGTTGAAATTTTTTATTTTATTGATATTAAACGCGTATTTTAGTACGTGATGTAGTTTTTATGCGTTTGCATTCACAAACTCTTTCACTTACCCTCAGCGTTGCTCCACTTAACATCTTCCCCTACTGTTCGACATTCATCGCCACGTCCAGATGCTCAAGTTTCGCAACTCAATTTCTCAAGTTTCGATTTCCTTTTTATGTTCCTCCTATTCGATATATTCCTGCTTTTATTGCAGCCTTTCGTGACCGTGGATGTAACTTCACTTCTGAAATTTTGCAATATTTTCGCATTTGCGAGCGCGACTCTCGGCACTTCAATCATAAACCAGAAGTGCGCGGCTTCAGTCCCTTCGGCATCATGGGGCAGCAGGCCTCGCTGCGAGAGGCCGCCAATTTTCAGCTTGTCTTGGGAGTCTCGTAAAATTTCACTCTCGGCCGGCCAACGTCCGGCCCCACGTCCGACTCACGGACGGCCGGCGAAAGCGATCTGCTGTCCCTCGCTCGTCCGCGTCCGTAGGGCGTTCGTGGTCAACCTCGCGCCAGCGGAAATGTTCCTTTGATCGATGGGTGGATGTCACTCTATGGATGAATTGAATATGGATTTTTTAAGGCTTATGATTCGTTGTTTTGCTGAATGGCTGCTTGGCAAGGAAGCGGGTACAATTCGTAGTTCTTTATACGCTATGTGGAGCACGGGAAATAGACCTGAGTTAAGGCTTTGGCAGTTCCATGCACTCTTGGTTTTTCATAACTATTTCCATGTGTGAGTGAGCTTGTTAAAGTGAAAAAGATGTGAAGATACCCTATTTCATCTTCATACTTGGGGATAATATCCCAAAAGGTGTAAAATACGGTGTGTTTTGTTTTCCTATAAATTGTTGCTTTGACGCTCCAAATTTCACACTACACACTCATTTGACCCCCGTGTTTTATCGGCGCGTTGCGATATTGAACATCGTAGCTGATGAGGAACGCTCGAGATTTCTAGTAATTTCTACGCTGTTTCTGTTTTATTCGTTACATACTCGTCCATTTGTAGAAAAATTACAAATTCTTACCGGTATCAGATGCGATATATCTTTAGATTTCTGTCTTTTGTACTATACCAGTGTATCTCAGTGCTAGAAATCTAAGAAGTGCGTGATACGACGTATCACAGTAATGCCAGAACTTGAACAGCAAATGGTGCAGGTTCGTGAAGTGGTTCATGGTTGTTCCTAGCTTATCTTGAAATCATCCTGACTCTACCTATCTTGCGTGGATCGCGTGACTGGTGCTTATGGGTAAAATTTAACACGTTGCTTGCGATGCGACCCATCGATGAGTAGTGCGTAAGTTCTTCCTGCTGCGAAATGACCAATCGATGTGTTGTTTGAAATTTTGTAAGAATCTTTTAAAAATTGGTGCTATTTAATGGACCCAGTTAATGTTTTGTATTTATAAAATTGCTCACAACTTTTGACTTTAAATTTGAGTTGAATACTGAACTTCAGTTTAGCTCATCTCAGTCAACGTGTTGAAAGGGTCGCTATGTTTCATAAGTTGCAGACGCGTGCCCTTTAAGCAAGCCCATGCGACAAACATGCATAGAGAATTCAACTGTTCGGGGCCATGTACAGTGCGCAGATGTGTATCGGTCTCCTCTTCTCTTCGGAAATTCCCTAGGTCTGGACAAAGACGACTCGTTAAGAGAAGGCAAATGAAGAAAATAAATTTTCAGCTTCATACTTAGAACTCTCATGACGTGTGTGTAATGAAATCTAAACGTTACTGAAGTGCCTTCAGCTATTTTGGCTACTTAGGAGTTATGGCTGTGCTCCCATTATTGAGGCTCTCATCTGCCAGCATGCGACTCGGCTCCCAAGATCTGCGGACATCATGGAATACTGACACTGTAGCTAGTATTGGCCTCACACTGCACACGCTGTGTTTTTGTCCCGTGGGTGAAGTCTATTGCTCAATAAAGTGTTTATGACGCCTTGATGAGCTGCAGATCTGTCTTCAGGCATTAACCTGACGACTCATCTAGTGGAGTTTTGCATCGTATCAAGGCCTCGTCAGTAAAATTTTGTAACCCGACTCGACTTTAAGCGTCGGTAGGGTGCATCTGTACTGCATCAGCTCTGTTTTGCGAATTATCTTCTTTTCTTTTGTAACTTGAGCTCTGTTCAGCCGCTCTAAAATACGTTTAGTTGCATTGAGATGTACTAAGCCACACTAAACTGCGTATTTGCATAAAAATCTTCGGGAATTTATTTTGGGAAGGGAGTATAGCTCTTTAGTTAATTCCCTGAAGATTTAAGTCCCGTTCGAATGTCTTTAATTTTTTTTAGCACGTTCATGTTGCTTTGTGTAGTCTAATCTGCGTGTTTTTTTGGTGACCGTAATCGTTTATCAATGTTGTACTGTTACTTATCCTGGCTATTTCTTGCGCGTTTTTTCCGTCTCGATCGTTATATTCTTGCTATGTTTGAGAGGTAAAAACTTTTCGTAGATGTGAGAACATGCTCATTAAGTGAATGTTCTTTCGTGAGCGTTCAACAATTTATCGCCATTTGTGTCAAGTTTTTGAGGTGAAACATTTTAGTTTGTCCTCGGAAAAATAACATTGTACTTGGCGCTTGTTTTAAATTGTTAGATAAAATAATGTTTTTGTTGATGAGAATCTTCCGTACTAATCAATTCATGGGAAAGAAATTCGGTGAGAATTATTTTTCTCCAATAATTGCTTGATAGTAGAACGAGAACTAAATAATAAGAAATGAGCGGCTTGGTGCTGTTCCGTGAAAAAATGTCCGTGTTGATAGCTTTATTACTGTGCGCTGATTTTGTACTGACAAATAGGATGACGTAAAAAGTTTGTTAAAGTATTCGTGGAGCGGTTGGTTCTTGTGATGTTCGGAGTCTTGTCTTTCCGATGCTCGTTGAAGTAAAAAATGATTTATATATCACACATCATATGTGTTGCGTTGTTCGAAACCCACCAATACAACGTTATCTATTTTGAACTACTTTATGTTATATGGTGCATCTCAACTAATGAACGTTAGTAGACCAGATTAATGTTACTACTCTCTTTAACCTTCGTGAAGGAGGCCTAGATCTTATGTTGGTAAGATATTTTTATAAGAAAAGCAATCGGTTCACCGTGCAGTATTTTCTTGAGCTGTATTTACGCTAACGTTTCATTAAAAACGGTTGTTAGTTGAACAGCCTACGCTTGTCTAGCGTTAGTAATGTGTCACTTGTACCCTAAAAGAAACATCGACGTATTCCTTTACTAATGTCTCTGCTGTGTGGTGTCTGATTCTGCCACCCCATTGGCACCCTTTGTTTGCTGCTGGCTTGGTGCGGCTCAGCCCTCACTCCCTCGCCTTTTTTATCCCCTAAATTCATCCTTGGCTCCATCCCTGGTCCCGAGAGCTCGCCGCCGCCGCTGCTGCTGCGGTGGACAGGACTCCGACGGCGCCTCGTAGCTTTTTCTCATGCAAAATTCCCCTTAATTTGAAAAGTTTTCCCAAGTTATCAAGAGTTACGCTTTTATTGGAAGATTTTAATTAAAGATCGTGTGTGAGCAATCTTTCAAAATTTTTGGCACTACTCGCAATTAGATGAAGGATTGAGTCGCTGACTTCCCCAGTCGGCAGGGCTTTGTGACTTCACTTGCTCCGGCCCCTCATTAGGCCTTATTTTGCCTAATGTGTCCTTAGTTTTTTATTTCTCTTAAACTTCTAGCTCTGGATTATGTATTTTTTCTTATTCGTTTTTGTGCGTGTAAGCTCTAACATTTTAGATAAGTTTTCATTAACGCGCGCCTCAAAAACATTTTTAAATTTCATATTATAGCCCTCTCTTTTTTGGCAGAATATTTTGTAGCATTTCCCCTCAGGGGGAGACAACTATTGTATCTATGGGAAGTAGCATTCCCAGGGGAAAATGTGTGAGGGCCCGAGCTGAGAGAAAGGTAGGCCTTCTTTTTGTTTAAACAAATTTTTTTGTAATGTATAGGACCACATTTTTCGGTTCACTGCTGTCCTGTTTTTCAATACCTGCTACTTTCTTCTTCAACTTTTATCTTGTTCCATGAACTTCTTTTTCAACTTACTGTTTCTATGCCCCTTCTGCATGGTTCTGCGTTTCCTTATCTCTAGACAAAATGGTACCTTCCTCCTTCCTCTCTTCGAAACTTTTTTTTAACGGTTAGAGAGGCTTAAACTAACAAATAATCTAATCTTATGTAACATTTTCTAGGTGAAATTGATTGGACTTATGAGTTCTTTCCATTTTACCAAAAAAAAATTTGCATCAACACAAATGTGATCGTAAATCGTAAGTTAAATTGTAAAGGAATTAGTGATTTGCGCAACTCCCATCACTTGATATTAAGATAAAGATTCACTGTGAAGTACTTCATCAATATTTATTCTGTTTCTCTCTATCTGTTATTATTGGCAAGATTAATTTCGATGATCTCAAGTCTGTAGCTGTACTTGTATTTTTACGAAGTTTCCTTGTTTGTGTTTGAGCGAAGTTTCCAATAGCGGACAATCTGGTCATAGCTAGACTTGTTTGTTCGGTAAACTTTGCTTGTATTGGCCTCTTTATACTCCCTCTCGTCCCTCTGTCTCATTGTTTGCTCAGTAATGGCCTCAAAATGTCATAAGAAGACTCGCTCGCCGCCTTCTATTTTCTGCGGCCTCGCGTTCCTTGTGCGCCCTGTGTTTTGCCTTTCGATTCGTGTGCCGCACCTATTGAACGTTCCAAGTCGGTCTTCTCTTTGTCCAGCGCGGCTTCTTTTTTTTAAGCCGCTCTACATTCGTCTTGTATTTTAATTTTAATTTTTGTGGCACGGCTATTGAACGCTCCCTTTTAGTAAGATTTAATATTGCACTCGAAGCATTTTTAATTTTCGTCGTTTTAATTTTCTGTAGCCATGGGTTCGTCTTGTGTTTTAATTTCAATTAGTGCGTCTCGGCCGTCGAACTTTCCATTTCAGTCACATTAAATGTTGTGCTCCTTCTGCATGGAAGTGTTCTGCTAATGGATTTTTAGTGCGGATAATTACACAAGGCTTAAATTCCTGAAGGTTAAACTCGATGTTTTTCAGTAACTACAGATATTGGAAAGATAATCTCTGCGCGATTTTTTGCGACTCACTCATCTTAAGTTTCGAATATTCATCGTATATTCTAATTCTAGGGGCTGTTTCATTCTGTAGGGACTCATTTACTTGTGTTGACAGGTTATACTTATTAAGAAAATAGTATACCTTTAACCTATGCACTGCTCTGTACCGTTTTGCTTGGAAAAATTCATTCTGCTGTTGTATTCTAATGAATTAGTGTGCAAATTATTTGCATCTTTAGACGTGTTGAACAGGAAGACTTTGAGTTGTGCATGAACAGGATGAAACGCATAGGATTCTTTGCCATATATATATATGACATCTGAACTATGTTGAGTAAAATTTTTCATTATATGCGAATGTTGTCTTGATATTTGTCATTATCTCCCACAATATTCATCTTAACTACCGCCTCATCCTCTAGAACGTCACAGCCTCATCATCGAGAACGTCGCCTCCTCATCCTCGAGAACGTCGCCTCCTCATCCTCGAGAACGTCGCCTCCTCATTCTCGAGAACGTCGCCTCCTCATCCTCGCGAACGTCGCCTCCTCATCCTCGCGAACGTCNCGTCGCCTCCTCATCCTCGAGAACGTCGCCTCCTCATCCTCGAGAACGTCGCCTCCTCATTCTCGAGAACGTCGCCTCCTCATTCTCGAGAACGTCGCCTCCTCATCCTCCAGAACGTCGCCTCCTCATTCTCGAGAACGTCGCCTCCTCATCCTCTAGAACGTCACAGCCTCATCCTCGAGAACGTCGCCGCCTCATCCTCAGAACGTGGCTCTGCTGGCCGCAGCTCACGAAGGTCTTTGCATTATCGCTAAGATCAGAAGCCTGAATGGCTAATTTCCGGTCGTTGGGCTGGCATTAATTTACGTGCGCTCTGTCTCATCGAATAAGGTTCGATTTGTCAGCGGCTGCATCCATCTCTTCTTTTCTAACATTTTGCCCGTCCCTAAACGAATGGGCGCGCGTTTTTCTCGCGACACCGACTCGCGAGTCTTTTTTTTTCGTTTCCCCGGAGGGGATACGGAGGAAGGCCTCAATGATTATCTATCCATCTTGTCCTCTGGAGTCGCAGCTTCCTCTTCGCTCGCCTCTGCCTAACTCGACACATCGGTCTCGGCCTTGTCAGTGTTGTCTCCCCGCGCTGTGCCTGCACTCCGTGGAGCTCGCGTCGTGCTCCGCTTGCTGCACATCACTCTTGGGTGATGCTCCGTTTTGTGCTCGACTGCCGCCAGCATTTGGTGCTCGGATCGCGCTCTGCCACCAACGTTTGGTCTAGCTACATCTCCTGACTCCACCATATACAACTGGTTGCTTTTGATTTTACGCTGAAAACCACGGCTGGGCCATTCTTATGGGCCATTCGCTGATTTTTTTTAGCGTCTTTTGAAAGCAGGATGTATTCTCCCATTTTCATTCTTTGCCTCCTGAATGAACGTCTGCAAAACCGTAGACCGTAAGCTTTTCAATTATCTTCTCTGCAGTGTATATGAAGTCCAGCCTGTTTGACCATCGTATGTGCTACGGAATTTTGTGTGGGATTGCGATTGCAATGTTTGACCAGATCGTTGCCACGATATTCGACACTTTTTGGCCAGCAGATCTGTTATTGCGGCGCTTGATGTGCGGGAGGCTGATTTTACAACAACTCAGATAGTCGTAGCGCTCTACACGCGGTGTGAGTTGTTTTAAGGAGACTCATAAGAGCGTACGTTACCAGCTGTTCCGCGACTAAAATCATTTGGAAATTCTGCCTCAGGAGTTGAAGCTCTTCGGAATCCTCCCTCCATGCGATTTTTCCCTCGTGCAGTTTTCCTAGAATTCTTTTATTCCTTAACACGTTCACTGCGTTTCCGCGGCTGTTTACGGTTGGTTTGGTTAGGTTGTAAGTGACAGAATGGGAAAATTATTTTCCCAGCTTGAATGCATTTTAATTCTTCCCAACGAATATGAAAAATGCAATAGCACGATAAGATTTCTTCTCATATGAAAACAATTGGTTTTAAAAAATGTCGTGAAACAGTTGAAATGTCGCGTGTATTTATACCGATTCGTTAATGAGCAATTTACCTGTTGGTACACATGTGGGCCAATATGCAGGGAACGTGTTAATGGTTTTCAGGCTCCCTATTCAGTTACTGCGCATTCCTTTTTTCATGTCACGTGGAATAGGAAACGGAAAGTACGAAACATTCAAGTGAAATCGTATTTTGATTGACCACATGGTGAAAAACCTCCAGTAAAGTAATCTTCGAGTGCTCATCTGCAAACTCAAATCTAAGCTCGGTATTCAATAAAATATTTTGTTAAATTCGGGTGTAAACACAATGTTCTAGCCATAGTCTAAACTCTAGTGTAAAAACTATGTTTAGTTTTGTTTCTAATTTAACTCAGGTCAAACACAATTGAATTAAATCTACAACTCTGTATTACTTAGTTTAAACAAGCTGCGAAAGAACAAGCTGTCATTTCTTTTCGTTTTTGTTCTATGTTTTCACGTCCCTGTACTCCTTACACTCTTTTTACGCTGTGCTCTTTCCTGAACAACTTCTTCTGACTTAGAAGCTCCCGAGAAAAAGCGAGAGATTCGAAACCACAAATTTTCTCGCGTGTTTCCGACCATTCATCTCAGTCCGGAAAACCTGCCTTGATTGCGGTTTTTTCCTTTACTCGGCGATCGCCGCCCGTTCCTGCCAGGCCCGTGTAGCCAACACGAGCCCGTCTCTGCTCCCGCTTCGGTCTTCCAATTGATAGATCTCCGGACTCTGAATAAATCGGCCCTTCCATCGTCCGTTGGTGCAATATACATGCGCCGATTAAAGCAATGCCCGGCCTCCAGCCAAACCTGCGAGCGTCCTCGGAATTATTTACTGCCTTGTAGCGGCGGGGCTACCACTTCGATGGTGCTTCTTGTTAAGGGACACTTTCAATATTTCACGTTTCAATTATGAAAGCTTGCATCCTTGGCTGGGTTGCGCTTCAAATATCATCAATCCGTTCAAAGTAACCAAATTTCTGTGGCAGAACTGGCCCAAGTTTGTTTCATAATTTAGTTCGAGCCGCGCGTACTGCAGTCTGCCTTCTCTTGCTTTCGTATTATGAACTCGTTCACTCGACTCCTGCGAAATGCGGTGAGATAATCCCATCAGTGCTGTACTTGGCTATGGAACCCAAGCTTCAGGTCTTTTGAATCAGCGCACAATGCGAAAGTTTCACCATTAAATATTTCATCCCTATCAACGACAGTACTTTACCTTTTTTCGCTATTACCTGACAGTTTCACCTCTGAAACTGGTCCGTGTTTTATTGAATTAGAGCTTTTTAACCAGTTGTGGCAGTGTGTATCAAAATTTATATTAACCACATTGAAGTTCAAGGGAAGGAGACGATAATTCAGTAAGATTTTTGCTTATATGATGTAGGCAGTACGTGACATCTACTCGGGTACAGTAACACAGGGCCCAGGAATGGCTTTATTGCTTCTTTTATCCTTTTGACGCCTCGTTTATTGTCTAATTTAGCTCGTTATCAAACCCTGTGTACGCCTCTCATTACCACCGCCCTTTAACTTCACAATTCAATCAACGCTGGGTGAATTTCAAAGTTTAGAGCATTGTGTAACCGATGACAATGTCAGTCAACGGTTGTTCATCCTTTTAACACGTTGACTACGATTGTGCGGTTGCTATACGGTCAGTTTGGTTAGGCTAGAAAAAGTCGTTGTGAAAAACCGGCTTTTCTGCTCTAATACATTTTTAACCTTTTTAAGAAGTATAAAGAGTACAATTGAACCATAATATGTTACCTTTTACTCTAAAATTTATTTCAGAAAAGGTAGCAAAATAGTTTAAACGTTATTTGTATATTCCGGTACGTAAATGAGCAATTAACCTAGTGGAACACATATGTACCACTTCGGAGTCAAAGTTTTAAATCGCTTACACGTGAGTCCATCTCGTATTGTATGTTGCATTGTTTTCAATGATTTGAATTCGCCAATTCGTATTTTGAAGCCACTTCTTCAGTCAAAAGTAGAACGAAAGCACTTCTTTGTTCAAAAGCAAATAATACTGAAATCATAACCATCTAGCCTACCTTATTGTAGAACTAAACTTTTCTTGTGAAGCTTGGAACGATGTCCGAATGAGCAGTCTATAGGAAATTAGTGTGTGCATCAGTTCGTTTTAAAATGGTGTTAATTTGTGTGTCTGTTATAAAAGGGTGCGCTCATTGGCTGCAGGGTGTCATTTGCTATATCTGTGTGAGGATGCAAGCTAAATTAAAAATAGATTTCGAAGCAAGTATTACCTTAAACGCAAGGTAAGTAAGTCTTAAACGCAAGGGAGATGATTAAAAACTGTTAATCAGCTGTTAATTAGTTAATGCGCTTGATTTTTGTTTTTTCTATTGTTTCGACAACTCAAAATTCTTCGATTGTGAGCAATCTGGCGATGATGCAAGAAATGCTGATCGGCTTGGCAGACACTACTTCATTTCAGTAATTGAATTAGAAAGACTTCCAAATCGACACGCGCTTGACATTTAATCTGATTTATATGGCAGCCAAAACTTACTGAAGAAGAGGGATGCGTTTTAGAATCCTTTTTCTCTAATGTTTCGGAGCGATTTTTATTTTAAACAGGAACGATTGAGTAAAGAATAAACGAATCTTGCCAGTTAAAGTAACTATATTTATGGCATCAATATATTTGGTGTATCGTTTTATTTAGAATGTTAAAAAGGGTCCGTAAATATGTTTGTATAGACCTTGTGCAACTAGAAAGCATTCAACTTATGCCTTCTGTTTAGTTCGAAACGCATTGCGCAATGTC
>JACJUY010001362.1:5471-148950 GCA_014220935.1 Platorchestia sp. MABIK | reverse complement strand
TTTCCAGAGCATACCAAACGCAATTACCAACAATAATAAAGATTCCAAAATAGTAGCACACTACTATATTCGGATCTCTACAATATCTCCAATTGCAATTTCATTTATAAAACTCTAAGAAATGATGGCGACAATAGCCTAAAACAATTATAAACTGCGCAAACTGGTCAACACGACCATTTAACCCGAAATATTAGTAAATTCATGCTTCCTTATTTTTCAAAGGCCCGATCGCAACACAGGATCCTCTTCGTTGGAACTAAAACTTGGAACTCAATCCCTGCGGAGATCCGTGAAAGCAATTCTTACAAAGTATTCAAGAGACATCTTGAATCTCATTTCCTATCAAAATACTAGTCGTGTAAGACCACCAAGTCACATCTTGCCTCCTACATGTCTAGTCCTTATAATGTGATTTACAATAGGTAACATAACCGATCTTCAGTCTGCTCTAAATCGTGTTATCGAATATATTGTTAAACATAACCGATCTGACCTCTATTGTAAAATACAGCATGAAATATCAAGTCAATTATCTCACTGATCAGTCTATTGCGAAACTAGGTTAAGTGAATTAGGTTAAACTTTATTGTACACCTTAGAATAATGTGATGGTAGGATGCCCTAGAAGTCGCTGAACTTGTTCGGGCCCACAGGTAGCTATACTCTAGTTTGACCATTGTATTAGACTTAACAAACATTCTACTTCTGTATCACCTGTGGTAAATAAATTGTTTAAATTGTTTAATTGTTTAAAAATTGTTTCAATCTAATAGTGAATAACCACGATCCCTTTAAATATGGTGAAATGAGTATGCAAATTTGAAAGTCACTATTGATTACCAGAGACTCTGAGATTTGATTTCATTTGGTCATAAAGTGAAGTAATTGAAAGTTTTGGCTATTGATATATTCATTTACAGTTTTCACAGCTTTTTGAGAGGGACTCTAAAATGTATGTTTTTGTTCGCTAAATCGATTTCTGGGCCTTTTTTGCACCATATTCTCTATGGGAATTAGCGCTCCCAGGGGAAAACGTGAGGGAAAACGTTGATATAAAATGTTTTTTTTATGTTAAGAACCATCTTTTTTTCGGTTCACTGCTGTCCTGTCTCAGCACCTACTACTTTCTTTTTCGACTTTATAATCTTGTTTCATAACTTCTTTCTCAACTTACTGTTTCTATACCCTTTCTGCATAGATTCCGCATTCCCTTAATTCCATACTAAATTTTGCCTTCCTTCTTTCTCTCTTTGGATCGCATTTGTTGCGGTTAGGGAGGCTTACACTAACTAATAATCTAATCTTGCAGCATATACTATTGTTATCCCGCATGTAATTATCAAAATTCGCACTCTTGCGCTAAAATTGCTTCTGTTTTTTATTTATTGCGCCATCGATGACCTGAAAGCTTATTATTGATGTTCTACGTACAGCGTATGTTATCAGTCCTGAAGCTCAGGAAAAGACAAGGTGCACGCCTACTGTGTCCAGAGTAACCAACTCAACTCCCTCATTAGTGAGTGGTCTGCAAGCTTCGCTTCGTGAGGGTCAACGTCTGTCCGCCCTCGTCTTGCTCAACTGTACAGCTGGTCGTGCTCTCGCGTCTGTCACGCGGTGATCCTTACTTGAACTGTTCTTCTCGTGTTGCTCCGTTGAAAATATCATCAAACTTTCGGGATCCGTGATCTATAAAACTCTTTCTGCTGAATGCTGTTGCATCAGCAACACTTTCTCCTCTCATGGGATTCAACTGTTGTGTTTATGGTCATTAGCACTCCCATGAAAGATGTGAGGTCCCGAGCTGGAGAATAGGTGGGTCTTCTTGTTATTGAAGTAGGATAAATTTTTTATTTTGTAATGGATCATCATTTTTTCGGTTCATTGATGTTGCTCTGACACATGTTACTTTTTTTCTTCAACCTTTACCTTATAAACTTATTTCGATCTTGCTGTTTCTATGTACAGAGTTGGGGGAATCATCTTGAACACAAATTCCCCTTTCCTAAATCTCCTGAAGACACTCTTCTTGACATTATAAATAATATTTCGTTTAATGGTCATGTAACTACATAAATTTGTCTTCACAATGATTCATAACTAATCCTCACTGTGTGCATGATACTCTAATTTTAAAAGCTCCTTCATTTTTATTTTCTGCGTGCCCTGTGTGTTGAGGAAAATATTAAATTTTAGGTATTTTGGACTTGTGTTCTCTTTTCGATAGTCTGAGATGGTTTTGGTTTGAGGTACTGCCTCGAAGTTTTAATCTAGTTTTCATCATTCTGTTTACCAGTGTGTGGATCGCCACTATGATATAGCTTGTTTTGAGACTGCCTGCCTTGCGGCGCCCGACAAACTTTAGATGCAATGGATTTCAAATCTTTTGAAAGGAGAGTGCAAACGGAGCTCGTCATCATCAAGGGTTCGTGAGAGGAAGAGTGTTCCTGGCTGCACGTAACGTAATGAGCAATGTGTAATATCAGAGTAGTGCAGTGAATGTGCGTTCTTGTCCCGGCTTATGTTTCCTTTTTCTCTCATACTATACCTGCCATACCTTGAAACTAACCGTATGTGCAAGGACGAGTGTTTTCGTTTCTATTCCTTCCTTCAGCTGCATCTCTTCATCTTCTAGATGCTCATATAATTTGTTGCGACTGTTAGCCGTGACTTTTGCGCGCGTGTTGTGATGTTCTTATCAAGTCGTCGCCGAATTGTACCACGTACAATCGCCTCGATAGGGCAGAGATCATAATTGAATACTGGTTATAATAATTTTCATCACGCAAGCGCCTTACCTATGAAGTTATGTTTTTTTGCAGGTTTTGACCGCCAGGGTTGATTTAGCTATATGTATATGTTAGTGTTCGGTTATCAAAACTGCACTATGACCTATGACTCTAGCATGTGCTTTAATATCTTTGTATAATTATTTGTTCATGTCCACTTGAGGTTTTGTTCGGTACTTGTATAAGAACTGTACTTTATTACTTTTTCCAATTGGTGTACATTTCTTCTTCATAGAGCTTTAAAGCTTTCTTATTCGCCTCTGTCTTACTTCATGGAACTGTTCGCACAATCAGAGAATATTCCTATTCGTACGTGAAATTATATTTCTCACGCTATTCCTTCCAGATTCGTGAAGGCTTGATACGAAGATTCGTTTTATATTAAAACCATTGAGCGTAACGAGGCTCGTGAAGAGTTGTAATTATTTTATTTATTGGCTGAACGCTGTTGTAGGTACATTTGTAACGTCTACTGCGGCGTGACCCAGCCGCCGTGTGGTCGCCCGCTCAATTTATGCACAGCATTTTGCATTGAACAACGAGGACTGGAGACTGGGGCGATAGTCCTCATTGGGAGGTCGCCCGCCTCACTGGTACTCCAGTGCAAGTGATACAAACCCAGCTTTGCGCAATTATAATGACTAGCAGGACCCGTGGAAATTCCACGGACTATGTCATCGTTAAGCTAGGTGGACCCGTGAATAATTCCGTCAACATTACCTAACCCATCATTGTGATATTAACGCAGCTTTGCGTAGTTATTGCTCGCAATCATGAGAGTATCGTGATCATTATATATTGGAGATGGTCGTTTAAACGAAACTCAAATTGTCTTAGCTTCATGTCATGTAAGCAAGTGTATTGCAAACTAGTGTTTTTAACGTAAAAATGTCTACTTGGTTCAACTCGGTAAATTATTTTCATATGTAAATTATGTGTTCCCAAATGAACTATTTTGGAGTGTGATTCCCGAATAGCTTGATTATATTAAGTTTGTTATAATAAATACATGTGTGTGATTGTTTGATTCACTCATTATTTAGTTAGGAAAATTTTATTCCGTGCGAGTCTGCACTTTTATTTTTTAAATGAATGCAAGATATATTAATTGTTTTTATCATGCGTGCTAATCGACCACTTATATTCATAGATCTGTACATCATTGTGTAGTGACATTAAGCTGGTGTTATCTCATACTCGAGCACGGCTTCAGAGGTTGTCTTAGAATATTTGTTTTTGAAACCGGTTTGTTTTACACCGCACTTGGAGCGAGCGCCGGAATCGCTGCCTTGTGCTGTATTCGCGTGCTTCTGTCACTACGGAGGTCACCAAAGTGAAAGGCTGCGATTGTTTTTGTTTTATTTGATCTTTGTTTTGGGTTATGGTTTCTCATACCACTCACGCGCTCGTCCATGCTCCTGAAATTTGTGCGTGTTGGCTAGTACCTGTGTTGCCGCTAGCCGAAAGGGCTTCTCACTGCGCCCATGTTTTGAGCTTTAACTAACTTTGCTTCCTTGCGCGCTATTTCCCACTATTTATTCCCGCCTTTATTTGCGAACAAAGTTAATTTGTTACGGATGAACAATTATCATTAAGATTTTGTTCGGAGTCGCTTAGAAAATGTTGAAGTTATATCTTAAGATTATGTGCTAGAAATAAATTGAATTTACCGCTCTTAAGTTATGAGTCATGTGTCACTGTTAACGCACTCTATAAGTAAAGACAACATTGCATGGAAGCTTCCATTGGCACATCTACATCGATGTTTAAAGCCTTCCAGCAACCATGCCTGGCAGCGCGCCTTTCATTTACTGAACTTTCTGCTCCGTGTAAGGGTGACTTAGATCGTGGTCACGTGTATGTTGCCCGAGTGCGATCGGTTGCAGATTTTTTAGGTACTTGGGTGTGCGTCACAGTACACATTCATTTCAAAGGGTACGAGGAAGTGACTTGTTTTTTACAGTTTTATTGCGGTGGTAGCTTGGCTTGCCAGATGGGAAGCTCGTTCGCACGTTCCCCTGCCTCGAGGCTACAGCGGGCGTAGTGCTTGCGTAACGTGGCGGGAGCCACTTGCCTGCCACATCTCCTGTGATGTGACGCGGCTGCTGGTTATGGCGTGTGCTCGCTTGGTGACGCCGCTAATTATCTCTCGTTTCTGGTAATGACCAGTGACAGTTTGCTTTCTGGTCTCCGTTTAGGTTATCTTGTCACGTAGGGGACTTAAAGGTGCTGTTCTAGTTAAGAATTATACTGGAGAAGTAATGTGGGTATTTTGAGGATGAAAAAATTCTGTTTCAGCTTTTTCGGAATCTTCGTAATCCCTTGCAGGTTTTTATTAGATGTAAGTCCTCGTCAACAGTGCTATGCTTATCAGGCCGACGAACAACTCACCGGACATTTTGTGCTGACTGTTGTGTGGATTTTGTTTTTGATTTCTGAATTAGATATTTAATTATTTTTTAATTGCTTGTTTTATTTTGTTACGAACCATCTTTTGTTCGGTTCACTGCTGTCTTGTTTTTCAGCACCTACTACTTTCTTCTTCAACTTTGATCTTGTTTCATGAACTTCTTTCTTAATTTACTGTTTCTATGCCCTTTCTGCATAGATTCCGCGTTTCCTTAACTCTATACTAAATGGTGCCTTCCTCCTTCCTCTCTTTGGATCGCATTTGTTGCTGCGGGTAGGGAGGCTAAAACTAACGACTAATCTAATCTTCAAGTGGACTTGACTAGGCTGTGGGGTACAACACGTAGCTTTGCTAAATTGACTTGGAAGACTTACCGCTGTCATCTTTACCGTTACGACGATATGGGTTTGGTTGAAAATCTCTCTTCTTGATGCTAGTGGAGCACCTCAGACTTGATAGCGATGCCTCGGGTGTAAACAAGGAACTGTAGCTGCTCATTCAGGTGAGGCCCAAGTGTCTAATATCAATTTATCTCTGTAGGCAAACTTCTCGTCTCTTGGAACAAAGTTGGTCCTCGGCGAAAGGAAATGTACCTGAAATTGCAGGGTGTGCTCAGACGAAACCACTTGGAGTGCGGTGACCTAATTTAATCTTTTACACTCGAATAACGCTGATCCCAATATATTAGACCGCAAGTCTTAATACGATCCCAGTTAGTTTATCTCGCTTGAAAGTAAAATGAAAGAAATATGAATTCTTATAAAACATTCACAATCGTATCACAGAAGGAGCAATACTCGAATACGTTATTGACAGCCAAAAAATATCTGCCATCATTCCTATTAATTTCCTGGTTCTTGGGCTCCAAGGCTATATGATTATTTAATATTGAAATACAGCATCTCCTCTTCATTTTATATTATTTGTTTCTTTTTCAGGACTTTCTAGTTTCTTAAAATCCATTAAAAAGTTTTGCTTACTTTCAATTGTGTAAAATGAGATGCTGCTGGAAAGCGAAGAACAACTTGATTGTTGGCAGCTTTTGTTTTTTATAATTTTTGACCGTTTCGAATGTTTATAATTTTTGACTATTTCGAAAGGCTCGCATAAGGAAGAATGTATGAGTATGACTGGCTTGCAACAGCGCCCTCGCTGGCTTTAAATGTTATGCCTTAATGCCAGGAGTGGGGAGTTTCATCCACCGATATCCTGCCTTCCTTATTGCTCGCTCCGTGTTGACGCGTCTTTCCTAACTCGCGCTATTGTTCTGGAATGTAGACACTTGGAGGCCGTTGTAAATGTGTTATTTTTCTAGACTTTGTAAAGGAAATTAAAACTGCCCCTTTACAAAGGTGTTGCTTGAAACGTTTACGTCTTGTTTCATTAAGGCGGTGATCGTGCACTGCGTCACTCGCAGTGCCTGCGCTGCGCAAATGATGCTGTTGCTGAGGCTGAGAGCACCTTCAGACTTGCCAGTCATCACTTGGGGTCTGCAGAGTTCACCTTTTTCTGCGTCGTTTGCATTTTGCGATTATTAAATTGTCCTCTTAACCACACCGTCATTATGCTGACGGTGGCCGCTTGTGTTATATTTTTGAGAACGTTTTAAGTTGATGTTATTTCGTCCATGTGACTGCTTACTTGTATTTGATTATGATTGCTCTCTAAGATATGGTTGAAGATTAAATAACTTGAAGGTAATCTGGAACATTTTAACGATCATTTGTGTCCTTGGGGAGGACACTGCGGGAGTTTTTTTTTCAGTGCGTTTTTGAGATTGAGCTCCTCTCGAGGGTCCCTCATGGGGGATGTTGCAATTGTATCTTTGAAGTTGGTACTCTCAGGTGGTAGGAGTGAGGTCCCGAGCTGGAGGTTTGGTACATTTTTTTTTAATTAGAATTGGGGTTTTGTTTTGTTCCAGGCAAATTTTTGGTCGATTCACTGTTTTTAACCCCAACTACTTCTTTCTTCTTCAATTTTTATCTTGTTTCATAAATTTTCTTCATGACTTGCTGTTTCTAAGAGCAAGAGATCGTGTGTCAAGAGATCATGTGTGGAAACACATTTTGTGCATAGATTCCTCATTCCTTTAACTCTGTACTAATGCTGCCTTTTTCCATCCTCCCTTTGGAACACGTTTGTTGAGGTTAGGGAAGCTTACACCAACTTATCTAATCTAATCCTTTGAAAATATGTTGCAAGCCTGAAGAAAACTTTGCGGGTGTGCTGTGGGGCATTTTCTTGTCAATGAACATGGGAGAAAAAATACCGCCCCTTTAGTGTTGACCGTAAATTTTTGCTTCAGATTTAGTTCAGTTTTTAGAAGAGAGGAGATTTAGTTTTGTTGCTAATTGGGCCTTGTTTCATTTTTTTTTTGCTCTTACTTTTGTTGAAAGGTTGGTTGTAACACACCTTTATTTTCTTTACTGTTTTTTGCTGCATAATTCCCCCCAGCCCCAAGCAGCACTTGAATGCTAACTGAAATGTGCTTTTTAGCACTGCTTTACTGCCAAAGAGCGATGACGGAACTGATCATTAAAATATGCGGAGAGAGAAAAAAAGCAACGAACTCTGAGTACTCTGATGTCAAGCCATTATGACGTCTTCGGAGCGACGTATGTATTAATAAGAACAATACAGCTCGGTTCAAGTATACCCGCGTGCCTTGTACCCTGCATTTCGCTTGGTATGAATTTGACTCGTGGCGCTGAGAAAACGTGGGAAATGGCTTTGATTGAAAGATGATCATTAATGTAGAGTAAGCATCGATTGAAGCTTGCGCTTACGATGAAAAATATATTGCAGTCTTTTTTATGTTTAATTACAGTGTTCTCTCACATTTCCTATGCTGATCATCCTGCTTACTAGAAGACTGCTATTTTTCAGTTACGATTCCAGGTGACGAGCGAATGTCATGCTTCGAGTCCTCAGCAATCCTACACTCGTTGATTCTTGCATGAATTTTTTACTGGATCAAATTTGATGCGGACGTAATTGCTTGCTGTGTAATTTAACTGAAATAATTCTAGCCAATCAAAGGTTACTCAGTCCTTCTGTGCTGACAACGATCGTGGTAAGGTCCTAGTGGTGTGGGCACTTCTGCCCTCAGTTATATCCTTATATGAATTGATATTCCATTGAAGAATTTCATGTACAAGTTGAGCTTATAAATGAATTGTTTTTGCCAAAGGGTTCAAAGCTTCCTAATTTGATTAGTGCAATTTTTCTCGTTAATTTTATTCACTCATAACTCGCGCTTCCTATAGACTACTGACGAACTTTGTGAATTTTAAGAATTCTGTATAATGCCGACTCTGCGTTTATTTCCTGTCACACATATTTTTCTAGGTTGAATGAAAATTTTTGTGTCTAGGTGAGGTGTTATGCATTGGTTTCCAAATCAAGCACAATTTTCAGAGAATTAGTAATTCGTCATGCAGTGGGTGCAAGGAGACTTGTCACTTTTATTCATTACAAATGATAGCTTTTAGGGATTGTTTCGTTGAATTGTTGAGCTTCATTATATAGTCACGGCACCCAGCAGAAGGCGAGCAGTTATAGGAGGGCGCCAACCAATGCCATGAAGTTTTGCTTGCCTGTACGACCAAAACATCCCCGCACCGGCGGGCTCTATGGGTTTAAAGCTGCGGAAAAAGCTCTGAAGAGAAATAGGATATTACTCTTGAATGTGTTCTTATCATCAACAATGTGATGGAACGTTAAACTTTAGAATTAGACTTATTTTCCCGTAAAAGATTGAGTAAAGTCATTTTTTTTGTCGTAATTCATTGGAAATTATGGCTTGTGTAAAGTTTTGTGCGGCAAAGATGCTCACTTATTTGTCTATGGAAGCAAGTTTCTTGTATTTAAGCATCGTAATGTTTTCCGGATCATGGAAAAGAGACTTATTACAGTAAGCTGGAGCAAAAGATTTCAATTATGTACTCTGGGGAGTTATTCTACCATTGCAAGTTATGTTGCTCTTGAATGTTGTAGTTTTTGGTCATGATTTACTCTGAAGGAACTTCAACGTCCAGTTTGTGCCCCGTCACGGTTCTTTTGCGTCACTGTGTGTCTTACGACAAATTTTTTAGCAGCGGGACATTTTTTCTGTTGTTGGCTAGAAAGCCTCCTCAGACGGCAAGTCCACCGCAGGCTATGTGAGGCTTATTCTTGTGAGTTTGTTTTTGAAGCATACTCAACCAGGTCTCCCTTTAGAAAATGCAAGAAAATGTTTTTTTGTATAGTCACCATTGTTTTTCATCGGAAGGTTGAGAGTACACCTTGCTAACTCGAATTGGGCTCAGCATGCACTTCTCCTCTCATACCCAATCCGAATTTTTTCGTCGGCGAACTGGTATTTATAATCGATTTCCATCGTTTATCGTAATTTAAAGTGCTTTTGTTTTATTTTGGCCCCAATTTTATGTTGGCCCCATCATTTATGAGTCATTGTTGTCAGCTTGGGTATCTGTTTTCCTACACTTCCGTTGGTCATCATTCGTGACTGGGGGTAAAATTAAACAAGCAAATTGTTTGTCATTTTTCCATAAACATTATTTATCATCGCTAAAAACGGCCGTACTCGACGACGATTCCGATGATGAAGTACGAAAACTTACAATGCTTTTAGGAAAATTGACGGTGAAGCCGACAGAAAATTGTTATAAGTTTTCATGATGTCGATGGAACTCTGTCGTGCCAGCGCTGCGGTGGCGCGCAACACTGGGTTGTGGTGCTGCGCAAGTCCGTCTCTGAACAAATGTTGCACCTGAAATTAACCCTACAAAGCAAGCAGTGCAGGCTGACGCAACAACGGCTCCGTTGTCCGAGAAAATGTTGCTCGATGATTTCCCCAGTAAAATATATTTCTAAATGACCTCTGCATTCCAGCACAAGTGTAATTTTTTTACATGCTTAAAGAGTGAATGTGTGTTGAATTTTAAGAAAAGTATAGCATGAGTATGCGTGAAACACTTCATTCAGTGTGTTTAATTTACCGTAATTTTAAGGAAAATAAAATGTGCATTTCATTGAGTTTATTTATTGGTTACTGTTCTCGGCTTTCACCTCCATAATTAAATATTTCAAACAATGCTCTCCAACGTGAGCTCATTCTCCGTAACAGTCGGGTTTGGTAGTCCGTAGTTGTGTGTGTCAAGATTTGGTTATCATCGAGAATCATGCAGCACAGCGTTCATTCATCTTCGTAATAAATTTGAATTCAAAACTGAAGTGATACATGCTTCTGAGACTGAATTTTTGTAAATGTGTTGCATCTTGAAATCTCGACCTAATCTGTTCAATTTTTTTTTGACAGCCTGAAGCTCTTAAGTGTGTAGAACACTTGCAGTGATCATGCCGTTATTTTAGAGTTGCTAACTCTTCATTCTTGATTACTATAATCACGCCTTAAAGAGATACAAATAAAGAGCGCATAGTGTTCCATCTGAAACTGTACCTCTACATGTTGTTTCTCAACGAAAACAACATTTGCTCAACTCATATACTTCTGTTACATGAAATGTTGCGAGAGATTTTTGGAAATTTATGAGGTGCTACCGCTGCCTTATGAATGTTTTTCGGTTTATTCTCGTGTAATCGTTTTTTGAGGTGAGAAACGGTGCTTTGTGGAGCGTTTGATTAACGAGATTTTTTCTATCCTTGCCCGATATTTCTAAATTTTATTTGTGTACCGTTTTCAATTTATTTTCCTGAGTTGGAAAATATTATTGGTACAAGTTCATTTGCTTAATATAGTTTATCCCCTCAGGGGGATACAACTGTTGTATCTAAGGGATTTAGCGCTTCCAGGGGGACTATGTGAGGGTCCGAGCTAAACGTTAGGTAGGCACCTTTTTGTTAAAATTGAATAGGTTTTTGTTTTGTTCCAGACCGTCATTTTTTCGGTTCACTGCTGTCCTGTTTTTCTGCACCTAACATTGTCCTCTTCAACTTTTTCTTGTTCTATGAACTTCTTTCTTAGCTTACTGTTTCTGTGCACCTTGTGCATAATTCCGCGTTCCCGCAACTCCATACTAAATGGTGCCTTCCTCCTTTTTCTCTTGGAACATCTTTGTCGTGGTTAAAGGAGGCTAAAACTTTCTTATATAATAATAATTAATATAGTTTGTAAGTGCATTAATAAAAAAGGGGTAATTGTGTGATGATCGCACGAGAACCGTTTACTTATGCCGATCCAACTTTTTTCATTGGTCAGTTATAACATGCATAAATTGTAAAATTTTCTTATAAGTTTCCGTTAATTTTTCTTATATTGGATTGGTTTCAAAATTCAAGAATACCTCTTATAGAATAAGCAGTAGTGCAAATAAAGCTTGGTAGAAGCATGACTTGCTACTCTGTTATGGATGAATCAATTTGATCTATGAAATTTTTAGATTTTGGAACAGTATCGTAGAGGCCTTTGTTTTTGTAGATGTTATATCCGATTCTATCTCGCTTGCCAAGGTGAAGCACGCGTCTCAACGACTGAACGAGCCACTTTAACGGAAACTTCCTCTCATAAATCTATTTTGCTCTATCTTACGTGGAAAATGAGAGAGCATTCTCTAATTATATTCCAGTGCCAGTAGGTTAACAATTCGTTAACTTGCGGCTCATCGTGCTGCAGGCAATTAACCCTCTGTGGCTTACCACTGTTTCATTCATCGATACCAAAATGTACAAAGCCATTCATTCTGCATAGGAGCTTTCATTTGCTTCAGATATTGATGGTTTGCCTTACCAGTTACTTAATGATGGCTTCCACAGAGTTAGCAACACGGCTCGGATGTTCTACTGTTCAGTTGATAGTATTCGATGTTTTTGATAGCTTTTCGATTTCTGTCTCAGTCTTATTAGGCTTTCTCTAAACTTGAGTGAAAACTGTAGCATTAATGTAATTTGTGTTTCCTCTATTTCGCTCCGGAGAGAAGCGATAAATATATTGCGAAGTGATAAGTTATATTGCGATAGGACGAGTGGTCGAAATGCGGGTGAGATGCACTCGGCCTACAGTACCGTCTCATATATTTCTGCTCCACTAAGTCTAGCCCTCAGTTTAACGCTCTCTCATTTTTCTCCGTGTGAGTGAGACGCGTTCAGGTCTTGTTTACGACGCATTTTAGTGCATTTTATATTGTAGCTTGCATTAGGTCGCGCTTTCGAGTTCACGTAAATGACGCTTTACGAATTTGAGAACAGATATTAATTAGTTTTAATTACTCTTCGCTGGGTTATTCTCCCTAGCCTCAATCGGGTATCATTTCAATGAATTTATAATTTTTTAAGCTGCGACGGAGAGTCTTGTGTTAGTTCGGCTTTTTAGGTCAAGACTGCAGCTTTCCGTTTTTATCTCGGGCATGAGCACCCTCTGGGCGCTCACCCGTGCGCACTGTGCGGCAGTGCATCTTCTGAACTTGATGCTTCTGGGACGTCATCGTTCTTATAGGTTTGTGATGTACCGCCTAACCTACATTAGGAGGTTCGAGCTATGTTGCTTTCATATCGCTGCTAGATTGCAGTATTGCGAATGATTCTTTCTTTCAGTGATAGAGGTGGATCTTGTTTCTCTGTGTTAGTTATTTTCGCTTTGGAGAGAGAATTGATGTATCGCGGTAGCAAATCTCGCAGCAGAAGTTTTACCGCTATTCTTCTTCGTATCTGTGCTCGAGATGTCTGCCATGATGGAAACACTAGTTGCTGTGCCGAGTAATGGTAAATTGTTGTGGGTGTAACTTGATGCAATTCAAGGGGCATACGATAGGCAATAGGTTTATGTTCGTTTGGTTTGTCTATCCTGTGCTGTGGGTGTTGGTGCACCCGAGGTGTGGCTGTAAGGTTACCTCAGCCATGGATAGGCCTTCGGGACTTCGCCTCTCGTATTCATTGAGCTTCTTTCAGTGTCCGTGTCTACTTCACTATATCTTTCTTGACTGTTCTACTTGTTCCTTCTAACATCTGTTCCTATGCGCAAGTTATCCTGAGTGAGAACTCACCTTTTGCATTGATGGTTTCTGCAGTTCATACTAAATATTCCTATCTCTTCGCTCTCTTGAGATCGCTTTTGTTGTGACTTGGGAGCCTTACTTTATGTATGTTTTGATAATAATAATAATAATAATAATTATAATAATGTAACTTGACCTGTTTCTCATTTTGTGGGGAAAGTGGGATGAAAAATTTTTCCCTCCACGGATTTTATTGCTTCAAAAAAGGGCTGTAAATTGGATGAGAACATAGTAATGGCTAATTGAATTTAAAAATTTATGTAGTATTTTCTAGGTTAGCATACAGTGTTCTGTATTCTAGCCCAGAAAATACTTGATTTAAAATAACTTGGTTTTAATATGAAGTAATTATAGCGTGCTCAAATCTATTTTGGGAATGCTTGGACTAACGTTTAAAGGTAAAGACTAATTCTCTTATGTCGGTTTCGACAGCATTATTTTGTGAAACTGGCATCGGAGAAAATGTTTACTTTGTAAGCGCTTTGTGAGCACACGACTTGCCTGAATCTTGTGTGTGAGAGGTTGACGTAGATATTTTTTGCGATATTCACATAAATGTTAGCGGTTACCTTTTTTGGAATGTTGATGTAAAACAGCTGAGGTGACTGCTGATTTGCTCTGAAGTCTTAAGGGCATTTGTATAATTTTGCAGTACAAATGTACATGCAAGAGTATCTGAGACAACTTTCTAGTACTTCTTGAGCTTCTACTTACATTTCAGAATGTTTCGAACCTCGTTTGTTAGAGCATTATGGCTTTGTTGAATAACGTTGTGGTGTGTTTCTCTACAAAGGTAACAATGAATAATGAAATAAGAACCAAACTTTGAATAAATACGTTGTATTTTTTGGGAAAGCACCTTGTTAAAAGTTCAATTTTTTCGTTCCAAGTTCTGATTTATTATTATCATTCATCAACGCTTTTATTTTGCGTGGCCCGTCATATTAAATCGCCGCCATCTCTTGTATTTTGGAAACGAGTGTCCTTAAAGTTACCTCGGGAGCTCATGCTTGACACACGGAAGTTGTGTGCTAAAGAAGAGCTCAAGCTGGCTTTCTCTTCTGTATTTTATCGCCGCTTGAGCAGAGAAAGTTGTGAGGTCAATAGCCGCCATCTTTCTAATTGAGCTCTCTGTGCGGTGAATGTTTTCTCAGAGTGATGTGTAATTTTAATCTATTAAAGTATTCTCTCATGATTTGCTGAATATAATGTCTCGAATTTGACGATTATGGAATTTCCGCACCGCGTTGCTACTCTCTGAACTCGTGCGTGATAACAATGTGATACGGATAATTTGGGTGTTGTTCTTGCTTAGAGTTATGGTGGTAGTTTGCTGAAATCTCAGTTCTGCTGTAGCGACTGCGCTTTTTAGGCAAACGAAGTTTCCATGGGAAGAACGTGGCTGTAATTTCTCGACTACGTGTTGGTGTGCATGCTTATTGATGTTAATTGAATTGCGCAATTTATTCACGCAATTACCTGACTGCTTTGACGATTGTTCACTTTTATTCTTTGACCATCATTGCTGCTTCTTAATAATTAGAGACCCAGTGTTTCCGATTGCGGCGATATGTTAGCGAGTCGCGTGCAAATTCTTGCGCGTGTGTTCGTGAGCTCCCTCTGTGCTTCCTTTTTATGTTCTTTTTAAAATGATTCTGGCCAAAACAAGCATGAAATGCACGTTGTTAGAGAGGTGAGAGGGAAGGAAGATGAGACGATGTGCTTAGTCCACAAAACATGAACTCTATATCCGAGTCAAATTGCGTGGTTATAAAAGAAACATTTTTAGACACTATTCTATGCAGGTATCGTCGAACAAAAACTCCTCATTCAAAGTTGTATCAGGTTGTAACAGAAGTTATGTCCAATTTTTGAGCTGTATGTTTAGGGCACGATTACTTCAATGTAGCTTCTTAATCTTGTGTGCTTATCTATGGCAATTAATAAAATGTAAATTTTTTCTTTCAGATGGTGTGATAATTATCGTAATTAATAACTATTTTTAACCCTAATGTATACTCCAAGTAAAGAGAATATCAAGCATATTTTACTGTTTGAATTTTATAAAGGCAATACGGCAAGCTCAGCAGCAAAAACAGTCTAAGACACTTATGGAAATGATGTTGTGAATGGAAAGACCTGCAGAAGATGTTTTCACGTTTCAAAAAGGATGACTTCAGTCTGGAAGACGAACCGAAAGCAGGATGCCCAAAAAAACTCAATTCTGAGCAATTGCAAGCTGCCATTGATGAAAATCCAACCTGCACTACTAGAGAACTGAGCAAAACCTTTAATGTAAGCCATATGACTATATATCGGGATATGAAAAGATTTGGCAAAGTCACAAAGGCTGGGAAATGGGTCCCACACGATTTGTCAGAAATCAACAGACAACAGCGTGTGACCAATTGTGTTTCACTGCGTTCTCGTGAACTTCAGGCACCTCTTTTAGACCGAATCATAACTGGCGACGAGAAGAAGATCCTGTACAACAATGTTAGGCGCAAAAAACAGTGGCTAAGTCGTGGTTCAAAGCCAATTCCACAGCCGAGAAGTGGACTGCACCCTAAAAAATTCTTTTGTGTGTACGGTGGGATTTCAAGGGAATTGTTTATTATAAACTAGTGGGTGACCATCAAACAAAAACATCTGAAGTCTACTGTCAGCAGCTAACTCGTTCAAAAACAGTTTTACAGGAAAAACGGCCTTCTCTGATCAATCGAAAAGGAGTGATTCTGCACCATGACAATGCCAGACCCCACACTTCAAGAGCAACCAAAAATCTCATTGAAGAATTTGGCTGGGAATTGGGCATCACCCACCATATTCTCCCGATCTTGCTTGATGTTTCAATGTGTTTATTCCTGTGTGAGAACACACTTTTTGTTTTTATTTCCTGTTTTCTTCAGTCCACGCTTGATGGTTCTTTCTCTTTGCTCTCTTGAGATCGCCTTTGTTGTGGATAAGGGAGTCTTAAAATATCCAAACAATGGATTTCGCTATCTGGCATACGTGCGGATAGCCTCTATCGTTAAATTCTGGCATTTGGTTTGAGTCACCTGGCCCTAAATGGCATGGTGATTTGGGCGGTAGTCTCTACACAAAGAATTTGGCATAGCGGATGTCTTGAATAACAGATGATGAGATTAAATATTTGAAAGCTCAGTACTCATGTCAAGTTTTAAGAAGTGATGACGATTCCAACTGAAAACGAGCAAAACCAGGTCAGTGAATTCACATAAAGCAGTTCGTTGGTAATTTGCTACTTCACGGCGTCATTGGACTGAAATTTGTCTTTCATAAACATTGCTTGACATTTGGCGCACTTGACATTAATGCGTACATTGTGACCGCGGGAAACTTGTTTTAACTGCTACTAGTTAGCCAAATAGTGTTCCGTACTGGGAGAATTCTGGGTAGAAAAAATTGAAAAGAGTTCGAAAAATGAAAAGCATTTTTTCCTTATGTTTATAGCCCTATGTATATCCTGTATCCCATGCAGAAATTTTTTTATTCTTGTCGGTCAAAAAGTTTGAACCTGTGAAATTAATGGTGATAATTTTATGGCTAGCTGCTATTTTGATGCGTTTACTTTGAAGAGAAGTTTGATGCTTTGCTGATCGAGGCAGAATTATTTTGATACAATTGCTGTGAACCTCCAGCGCAATTTGTATTAGCTTGTACGTCTCTATGTCTCTATTTCTCTATGTCTCTATTTCATGTATTTGATCAGTTATTGCGCATTAATAATAAAGGCTACACATGAGTGTTGCGCGATGACCTTCTTTGCATAACTTCATGCATATATATACTTACTGCCGTCCAGCCCTTACATGCCCGAATAAATAAATTCATATAATTGCCTGAAATGCCTCAACTCGACGCTTGCCCTTGGCGCTACTACCTCACAGTAATTGTGCGCAGCGTTTTTCAGTCATTATGTCATTACTGTTGTAGAGTAATTGATATTTCATTGAGGGTTGATCTTTATAGACGGGCGATTTTTTCATATGAGGTGCAGGGAATTTTACTTGGTTCTGTTGTTGTTGCTGCGCTCGCACGTTGGCAGGCTGTGATGCGACTATAGTGTCGGCATTGCTGCAGCCGGTGAACATCAATTATTCAGTGAATTTCACGGGACACTTCTCTCCTCTTGAATGCCAAGTTCCGTCAACTAGAATAAAGAATAATTTAGCCTTTAGTGTCAGCTTCAGGGTACATCCTATAGGATGTTCATAAAATCTCTCCGCGGTAGTCCAAACTCCTTACGCCATGCCACGAGGAAAGCGATTATCGTTCAAAAGAGTTCCTTTTGTAGCGACTTTTTTCTTTTTGGCCTGCGCAACTTGGCCATCATGTTCGAGCGGATGTCTATCATTGCCACCAGGTCGTTGTGCGCACTTATGTGTGTCTTCATGCGAACTATGACAGAAAAGTCAAGGGGTGCAGTGTAAATGAAGCGCGGGATTTTCAATATCTCTTACGACGTTGTTTTAAGTCATTAAAAGTTTAATATGTTCCTGTGATGTTTTACTTCAACTTGTTTTTTTTTCTGATAAAATTGTTAATTTGGAGATGCCTTTCATAATATTAATCTCTTTTCTCATATTGTTATTATTGATTGCGAATTTGTAGCAGTTTGATACACCCCTCAGGGGGACACAACTATCGCATCTATGGGAATTAGTGCTCCCAGGGGGAATAAGTGAGGTCCTGGGCTAAAGGTTAGGTAAACCTTCCTCTTGTTGAAATAGAATAGGTTTTAGTTTTGTTACGGGCCGTCTGTTTTCGGTTCACTGCTGTCCTGTTTTTCAGCACCTCTAACTTTTACCTTACGTTTTACCTTGTTTCGTAAACTTCTTTCTAAACTCAGTGTTTCTATGCACTTTGTGCATAAATTCCGTGTACCCTACAGTCCGTGCTAAATGGTGCTTTCCTCTCTTTCGAAATGCCGTTGTTACGGTCAGGGAGGCTTAAAACCAACTTCGCTAATACCAGCAATTTTATAGGTGTTTATAATCACTGCACTACCACTTATATCTATTTACGAGTGTAAAAAGTTTTTCTTACGAGTTAAACCGTGAACGCAAGGTAGAATTTCGGTCACTGTTTAAAATTTGCGCTGTGCTGGTTTGCAGCAGTCCCTTTGTGTGATGGATGGATATTATTGTTCTATGTGTGTAGTAATTTTTTCTCGTTTTCTATTTTCGGGCGAGATTTAGTACCTCCCATTCGAATGTATTGTATTGCAGTGATTTTTCATTCAAAGACTAGTGTCACGTATTCTAATAGTATTTTACATGCGCTCGGTTTCAAATCCCAAGATAGAAAATAGTCAGCTTCATTCGGAATCCCGCACACCGTATACCGTGTTCTCGCACTTCGGCCTGCTGCGCTTGTTCAGAGGAGTTCTACCGTTGCCAACGAGCGTTACACTCTTGGTAAAAAGTCATCTTAATTTTTGCAAAGATGTGCTGTGACACAGGTTTCTCACTAATCAAAGTGGAGTGAATTTTCTATTTGAACATTTCTGTTGAAACAATTTAATAGCTTATTAAATGTCAAACGCATCAAAATTCTATCCACTTTCATATTTCTCCTGGTATTGGTATGAATATTTTACAATTTTGTAGTGCTTTGACGTGTTACATAAAGTTCAGTTGAGATCGAATTCCGTTCACCTGCTGACAGCATTGCTGTGATGACGTCGCTTTCGTGGTGTGACTGCAAGGTTATCATTGTTTGCTGTCCGTGCCGCGAGAAAAATTGTTTAGTTTTCTTAACCATACGGTTTAAAATGTAGCTCCATTTATTTGGAACGCGTGCTTAGTGTGACCACTGAAGGCAGTCTGCAGAGGTCTTCCGTAGGGTAAACCTTGTTAACATGTCGAGTGCTTGGCTATTGTGTGCAGTGTTGATTGTGGAGCCAGGGTCGCTAAATTGGTCTTTTTCTTGGCAAAAGCGTGAGGTTTGAATTTTATTTGAAATAAAATTTTAGCAGAAATCCTGCTGTCCATCTGCTAATCCTGTAGGGTTGGGATTTTCAGCAAAAATTGACCGTGATAATCACTCAACATGCGCGCAAAGTTATGCACGGAGTCGCCTCAATGGTCAAATTTTGTTGGAGTCGTAAGACTTGTAGATTTCAACCTCGAAGGACAAATTTTGCAACCCTTGTTTTTGCTAGTTTACAAGAACCGTGTTCAGGCTTACTTTACGGTCCGTGTTACCGACATGCTTTTGTGGGTGACAACTCATATGTGTGACTCAGTTTCTACTCTGGTTATCTCAAATGAGTTAATTCTACCTAAGTTAATTTCTACTTGGTTTATGTTTTGAATCCTTCAACCATCTGTTCCAAAGAGTGCTACTTAGTATCATGATAGCAGTACACGAAAGCCCCGCAGGGGGATACAACTATTGTATCTGTGGGAATTAGCGCTCCCAAGGAGATTATGTGAGGTCCCGAGCTAAAGGTTAGGTAGGCCCTCTTTTTGTTGAAACAGAATAGATTCTTTGTTCTGTTATGGACCATCTTTTTTCGGTTCACTGCTGTCCTGTTTTTCAGAACCTACTACTTTCTTCTTTAACTTTTATCTTGTTTTATGAACTTCTTTCTTAGCTTACTATTTCTATGCACCTTTCGTGTAGATTCCGCTTTCCCTTAACTCCATACTAAATGGCGCCTTCATCCTTCTTTTTGAACATCTTTGTTGTGGTAAAGGGAGGCTAAAATTTCCTAAAATCAGTCATTAGCAGTACACCAATGAACATTTTCTACGATTCCATGGACTCAAATGAGGCATGAGGTTTAGAAAGCAAAGTCAAATTTCCAAGTCACAAAATAATTTCCAGCTTTTCGGGTTTTTTTACAAAATCTTTCGACATTTGGTAACCGGTGAATTTCCGATTCTTTATTCAGCTTAAATCTTCGTGTGTTCGATGGTCTTTGTTTCGTTTGCAGCACCCGAGGAACAAGAACCTAATGAGGGTTTTTTCTACTGCTCACTTGCATGTTCCCAATTAATATTCTTTTCTCGCTATCTTTTCTCGTTTTCAAGGCTGTTCGGAATTAGAAGTTCTTGGCACATTAAAAAATGCTCATTACCTGAGCATTCTTTTATTTTTTTTTCATATTTTCGTGTCTGTTTACTGGATGTTACTGAATTAGCGTGAAGTGTTTTACCTGAATTTGGGGCCTCGGACGCGTTGTCTTCTTGTCAGATGCACGGGCGAGCGAGCGAACTGTGGGTCGTGCTGACTCACCTTGTTATTGCGCTGGTTTTATGGTAATCTCTGCTTAAAATATTGCTCATTTACCGCCTAAGAACATGAGAAAGCAAAATTTCTGCACAATTCTGACGTCCGAATCGAGGTCATTCAAAAGCTCTCTGTGTAAGCTATATGGTTACCATTTGTTATCGTTCTATTCGGACCGTGTTGCATTTACAATCGGCTTGGATGACATCTGCTAATTCTGTCAACGATTTGCTTGCGAAAATTTTACTTTTTATTTAATGCCCTTTTTGTGGTTGGGCACTTGAACTTGCTACTTTTTGAACTCGTTAACAGAGCTCCGTCCTGACGTATTTCGTACACGCGACCTTCAGCGTTACGAGGCCTGGTTTCATTCCTTCGAAGCTCTCTAATTCTTCAAACATTGCTCACTAATTTTGTCGTCGTTTACGATTGCTGGCGTGTTTAGTGCAGCTGTAATTCAAAAGCCTTGTTATCAGTAGGGCAAATTATGCGGCGTTGATGCGTGCCGCAGAATGTGAGCTTATCATGGTGGCGCGTGGCCGCTGCGAGGGACAGCGCTCCTGTATAAATCTAATGCATTGCGGCACCGCTAAGGCCAAGGTTTCAACCAGAGGGAAATCGGGGTGGACACTCCCTCGCCGGTTGTCGGCCGCTTTTTTACATCCATTGCTGATTGAATCAATAGCGGCATTGACTTTTTAAAACCATATGTTCAGAAAATTGAATTGTTTTATCAAGACACTTCTGTTTCGAGAATTGGGACTCGAAAATTTTCGTGGTGTAGCTCATAGCTTCTGATAGCAATCTTCTGAAGACACGGAACAGGTATGGGAGAAAATTTCTAACGTTGAAGTAGCAGTCACCGATCATTGGGAGAACGTTGAAGCAAATAAAATTCATGTGAACATTGAGAAGTCTTGATGTTGAAAATCAATGGAAAAATATTGGTGTATTTTGCTTTTATTATGACAAATTTCTTTACTTTTGCTTCTTAGTGTTTTTGAATCATGGTTGTTTGGAACCATATGGTTCCTGTGTTGTTTAATGCGTGGCCTGTATAAGGTTTGTGCGCTGGCGCCTGTACGTCACTGCACAACTGAATCGTCAAATTTAGTGTCATACATTTGTTGAGGTTAATATTAATGATATTTTGACTCGAATGAAATCTGCAGCTCATATAAAGGCTGCTCTTTCACGTTACTGAATACTATTGGTATAAAATCCGTTTTAGTGTATAAAATTAAGTGAGCCCCAGTGTAAATTTAAAAAATTGTAGATACTGAAAAACTGTGGTAGCTCTAACACAAATTCTGATATCGTTTTGTTAGACTCGTGTTTCATTTGTTTGTTTTATATTAAGTGCGGATAATATATCATGGACTCTCAAAGCCGTGGCGTTTCCTTCTTGAATATTTCTCAAGCTTTCCTTTAACGTTTCTTGAACAAGACCTCCTAATTATGGAGGTATTTTTGGCTGGCAATTAATTTAGCTCTTCTTGCTCTGCTGGGGATAATTAAGCAATTCCGCTATCCTCGTTGATGTGAAGATTTTGTTGTAGGTCTCTGAAATATACGTGTGATATTACACACCAGGTCACGGTTTGCTTCGAGCAGACTGAACTTATCGCCCCTTATTGGTTAAACATTTTTACGACACTGTAATACTGGAAATATGAGCTTCGATCTTGTTGTACGGGCAAATTACTCTCCCAACAAGACGTTGGTACGAACACTAGATTGTGTTCCTGCTCCGGTAGATAACATGCGCTCATTTCTGCGACACAAACTTGCCGCGCCACTACATCATTCTGCGTGTAGTGATCCCGTTATAAAAGTGATAACTCTACCAAGGTCTCTCGCTCCATGACGTTCTTGCGGTTTATGCTCTGTATTTTTTCCAATTCCTTGTTTGGAGTAATCATAGTGCATTTTGATCTGCAATGTAAATATTTGGGATGTGTTCATAGTAAAGAGTCGAGCATAGTTTGTCATGTGCAATGGATTTCTATTTTGTTGCATTTCATGGTTGACCTCCTTGGCCGCATGCTTATCAGTTTTATGTTTCACGTTAGACTGATTGTGCTTTGATCCAAATCTGAGCATCTAAGTATCAGGCTCTAATTCTGGCATTATCATTCGATTTTGGCAGCTGTGAGCTGTAAAATTAGCGCCGCTTGTAACATCATGGATTCTTACACTGCTCTCAATGACATCTTGATTTTGATGGAAATTCTTCGCGCATCTCTTTAGGCATTTTTACCTGAGAACACAATTTTGGGCAAAATTCTTGCTCCGGTCACTCGCAACTCTGGGGCCTGCGGTCTAATTGTTTTGCAGAAACCTCCTCAGATATTTATTATGAGGTGGAATCCGCGTTTTTGCACTTCCAAGGTAGGGTTCATATCTGATTTATTGTCCGATTATCTGGTTCTAGTTTTATATTTTTTATTTTACAGTTCTTGGGTCTGCATTATAAATTTCTGTGAGAAATCGAGTGATTATCACACAAACTTGCGTTTGAGAAGATAGCTCTCAATTTGATGTTTGATGTGTGTGAGAGAAGAGTTGTTCTTGAACTATGTTGGAGTGAACAATCAGGTATTTGCATTTCCATCAGGATGTCTGTGACCGACTACACCGTGTGGGCTTTGACGTCAGATTTTTTGTCAGTTGTCACGATCTCGAACTCTTCATCTTGCAAGATCCTCTCGTGCGTGATTGATGAGATGACCTCTCCGTAAACCGTCCTGCAGAATTTTCCTTTGCGGGGACTACATGAGCCCTAAATTGTGAAAAATCTTGAGTTTCTTTAGCTATGTCCTCGTCGTGCGTTCGCAATTTATATTGCTCGTGTTTTAAGAGCTTTCATCAACTTAATGTCTACATAACTTGTTCAGGTGAGATAAAAAGCTTGAGATATTCTCTTCGCGTTTTCTTAGCCCTGAAAACACCATCGAAGTATTTTTTTGGAATGAGAGAATGGAGCGAATTTTAGCTTTCGCGTCTTTTCCGTTCGCTCGGATCACCAAAGGAAGGAAGTGAAATAAGCTTTCATCAGCGTGTCTTGAAAAATACAAAGGAGGAGGAAAATATACAAGAAGATGCTGATTGAACTTTGGGGATCTTCATCTTGTCCGATTTTGTTGGGAGGCGTCAATTCTGACCACTAAGCTCTATTGGAGTTGCCCTGCACTATCGTTGGCTTCCATCATTTTCGAAAGAGTTAGCACAGTTATTGCATAAATTTGTTTTCGAATTCGCTCAACCATTGTGTTGGGTAAACCAAACCATGTTGGCGGGCAATTTCAAATACTACATGTGCCAACAGCTAACACATGGAACTTCACGAGGCTTCTATTTCTCTTCTATTTCCAATTCAATTCAATAATATAGCAGCTGTATGATTTTTCTGCTCTTGTTCATTTTTTGCTTGTACTCACATTTTAACATTTACATCAATACGTTCATTTGAACGATAGTATCTTGTCTAATCAACCTTCAGACAACTAATGCAGTTTTCCGATCATTAAACTACTATTAACTGTTTTACCCCCGTGGGTCAAATATTAGGCAATTCATTTAGCGATCTCAGCGCAGTGTCATTGGACTTCAGGCTTCCATATCCGTGCAAAACTTTGAGCTTGAGAAGTTTAATAACCCATAAGTGGCACAATTAGTGTCGCTGGCAATGTTCGGCCGGTTGATGAGGTAGGCCTGATCAATTATGTGAGGCTGGCACACTTATCAGCAAGGTTAGGGGCAGACGCTAACCTTGCCCACCACCGCTATGCCGCTTGACGTAAGAGTTGCCCCCTAAACTGACTTATTAACATCGCCGCCATTCCTTCGTCGGCCTCCCACTTAAAATTGTGCCCTGCCAAGATGTGTTCTTGTTCAAGAGATATATTTCATAGAAGAATAATCAATAGTGATTAATTTCGAATTTTGCGTGTGAATATGCAGTTCTTGAATATTACTGTTGCCATGTGATTTGCGGTCTCATGACGTAATTCTCCAGAGAAATACTTTTGGCGGTAACTGTTACACTCAGTAAGTCTGCGCTCTTTCTAAATTTGCGGAATGAAGTTTCAAATCTGGAAGGATTTTGGTGCTGTTGTGTAACCGATGTTTTGTAACTATCATGTTATATGCGTAATTTTTTGGTCCTTTTCCTTTGGCATTGTTTGGTGCCAGGAACTTGCTTTATTTCTAAATTTTTCACCCCTTCAGGGGTATTCAACTTCTACATTCATAGGAATTAGTGCTTATGGGAGGTCTTGCGCTAAAGGATAGGTGGGTCTTCCTTTTGTTGGAACATAAGAGGCTTATTGTTCTGTTACGGATCATCTTTTTTTGGTTCACGGCTGTTCTGTTTTTCAGCACCTACTACTTTCTTCTTCAATTTCTATCTTGTTTCATGAACTTCTTTCTCAAATTACTGTTTTGCACCTTGGGTTTAAATTCCACGTTTCCTCAACTCCAACCTAAATGGTGCCTTCCTCTCTTAACGCCTTGTTGCGGTAAGGGAAGCTTTAACTAACATTTAATCTTATCTTTCTTAATTTTTTATTATTGTGAAATCGATGGTCATTGACACCCGAGGGGGATCGTCTGTGCATGTTTTGAACACTTGTTCATCAGATGGTAGCGCTGAAGTAGACATGAGTTGACTCGCCTGTCTAACTTGGCGTGGAACACATTTGGGCAGGCCATGTGTTTTTCGGCACCGCCGTGCTGCCTCGTCAACATTGCTGTCAAGTTCAATGAGCAACCGAAACCTTGCAAACAAATTCTTCTGAGTACAGTGTTCCATTGACCCGCTCAATGATGCTGCAATCGTTTTATTATGCGACCGCTGGCTCTTGTTTGCTGCCGTTCAACCTTGATCTTTCCGTACTTGAGCCGTCGATGTGCATCAAGCGTGTTTTAGGAAATATCAAGATTATGGAACATTCACCGCCTGGCAGGGCGTTAGTGGTTAGTAGTACTGTCAGTGAGCAGTTAAATGATTTGCTCATTTACGACGACAGATTAGCTCTAATTAATGTTGCTCTCGCAATCAAAAAATTTATTTTCATGAGAAGGTGGACCTCAATTTCCAGTTTTACGGCATTAGTTTTATAATATGAGCTTTGCATGGCTTCCATATAACGTCAATTGATGTTTTTTTGTCTAGACCACATGACCATGTTCTCTTACTCTTTTCTGAATGTGACACAGTTTCAGCGAATCTATGGTTAATAATGAATGTTCGGTATAATATTTTCAGTATTATTATAATGCATTCATAGTGGATAATTCAGTTCAACCCATAACCATAATACTCTATCATGATTATTTCAGTATAATCTAAAAATTATAATGGATGTTCATTATTCAGCTGGATGTGACGAAATTTTTCGCTCGAGTTGTTAACAAATCCGTTGAAATTCCGACTATAAGAGTGACTGTATAAATCCCTGTCAATTTAATTATGTCTAACGTAATGGTTAAAGACATGAATCGTAATGGTGTTTTAATATTCTGGGGACTTTCCGAATGCAGGAAGAAAGTATCACTTGAGTAAGTGTTGGCCTATTAGTTGCTATTGGCCTATTGATTGCTGAAACTTCATAATATTTATAGACGTTACTGAAAACTTGCTTTCAAACGTTTGAAAAGCCGGGCATGGGACATCACATTTGCCATGCAACCAAATGCAAGGCTTCTGACACTTAAATGTGCGGTTTTTCATAAAGTTACTTCTCTATCATAACATTTACCGTAACGTTAAAGTGCTGCTGAGGATGAATTTTCTTTTCATCTCGAGATCTTGGACTAATGCATTGGGATCACTTTGGTGCCATGCTTTTTTTCTCTTTTATTTGCTTCTAGGAAATGTTAAAAAAAAGCATGGGGTCATGTTTGAGAATTTTTGCTACCTATTATTTACTATGCAATACTTATTTTTTAAATAGTGACTTATAGGTGCATTTTAACTAGAAAATGCTCATAGATTTTACAGGAACTGTATGAGCACAAAACGGAAGCTGTGTGAAGAAAATGTCTGAAGGATTTTAGACTCAGAATCTTGCTCGTTAAATTGGTAGATTCGGGCCTTACTTGTTGGCGTCTCTCTCTTGAAAATGCGTCATCATGTCTTTGGATATTTCGCTCTCCTCCAATTGCTTTTCAAACCCATCGCTTATTTGGAATCCTTAGGAAATTCTTCAATGATGACAGTGTGCATACATTCAAATATTTATGTTCAAAAGGTAATTTTTTGTTGCACATACACATAGTTTCGAGGATTTATTTACACTAATAGATATTTATATACCTGAAATTCAACTTTATCACACATATATATGAAATCATATACATGCAAATACAAAAGATTACTACCGTATGATATGTATATTTAATCTTTAAAAAAATGTACAAATGCGATTCACTGAGTACTAATGCACGATTCCATTTGATTACAATTTAAATGAGTACATCACTACACAGGTACATTCCTGCATTAGGAAGAAAAATGTTGCCACTGCTCTCCAATCTTCATCTTTCAATGCAGCATCTATCACTCTGAATTTTACTTCTCGTGTTTTCTTGTATTTTCCTCTCTTTACTCCTCTTCTTCCTCCTGGGCGTATATTTTCTTGTTCATCTTCACTTGTTTCAAAGTCCGTTGATTGGTTGTAGAGATCCATCTTGAGGGAAGCGCTGATCCAATTCAATGAGAAACACTTTTCTTCTATACTCCTATGTTAGAGAAATCGGTACATAAGATACTGAAAAGGCATTTTTAAAATTATTTCAAAAATCAATAGTACGGAAGACAACATTGCGTACATAAAATCCAAATGTATTCCAAGATATGTGTAAAATTTGACTGTGATTAAATTGAACTTGACTTGGATTAAATTGAACTTGACTTGGATTAAATTGAACTTGACTTGGATTAAATTGAACTTGACTTAGATTAATTTGAAGTGAAAAAGGTGTAGATGCTGTCTCCTGACAGTTCTTCTTCATAGACGCTGGTTGCGATGTAGTTTACGAACGATATCTTTCGTGTTCGAATTAATTCCATTTTAGAAATTTTCTCGTCACGTTGAAAACAGCTATGCTGATTTCGTGATGAAATTATTATTTGAATAACAAATTAGTTGAATTGCTGAAGTTCCGTGCATCAGTTAAAAAATTTGTTGTTAGAAACGCAGCCGTGGTTCAATGCAACAATTTGCTTTTGCTCGCAATGTCTAATTTCGGCTTGTTTTGTTTAGTGTATTCTACATTTTTTTTAAATACTTGCATATTCTCATTCACAATTATTTTTCACGGCGTATCATTTTTTTCTACAACTGTGTGCAAGTCCGCGCATGCCTGTCAGGTAGCAGTCCTTTTTTGGTCCGTCTTCTACCGTCGCCATCGTGTGTGCGTGTCTTTTTTAGAGATGCTCCACGCTTTGTTATTTAAGGCATGCGCCCTTGTCTTGCATTGTCAGTTAGAGAAGAACATTTCCATGACATGACGCATTACCTTCAGTGCAGATTTTAGCCAAGTGCTGAAGAATGAAATGGAGTATAATAAATTTTGCTAGCTGTCAGGCGTGTTGTCGGTTCTTCCTTACCTAGCTTTCGTCGGTCATGATTTATTTTAGTTTGTGTACTAGAAGCCACCACTGTTTTGAAGTAAGTTCTCAAGACACCAATTTGTCTCTAAGTTTACCTTTTCATTATTCTTTCGCTTGTAAACAATGTAATAAGCCTTCGCGAAGCGTAATGTTTTCAACATATTCCCAAAATAGGAAATTGAAGTAGCTATGAATATTTACAAAGTCGTCAGTGACAAGCGAAACTCCGAGCAGCCAAATACTTGCATTTGTCTTGACGCTGTTTATTGTTTGGTTTGCATAGCTTCGGCGAGCGTTCCATGATAAATCACTTACACGACCATAAATTTCTCTTGTAACTGGCTGATGTTTGGCGGCTGCCGCTCGCGCGCTTGTCGAGCGTAGCTCGCGTCTTGGCCGGGCCGGGTGCTGAGACTTCGCCCAATGGGGGAACGAGTCTCGTGCCATAATACCTGTCTAGTGGTGCAGGGTTCTATTGTAAGTTTAAGTTACTTCTTGGTGATGAATTACACGAATGACAGGTTTTACACGGAAGCACAAGCCAGGTACTGTAAGCATTTCGCTCTTGGGTACAAGTCTCGTGCCAAAATACCTGTCCAGTGGTGCAGGATTTTATTGTTATTACAGACGCGCGTTCTGTTTGACTATGTTAGAACGGTGTAAATTATTTAATATAAAATGAAAGCTCGAATTTTCTGCTTTCATAATGTATGAATGATAGCTCCAATCACAAGTCCTTCTCGCTTTCTCAATTTTTAACACGTTCCTCGTGCATTGGGCCATATGTGTCCCATTCGGTTAATTGCTGTCACGTACCGGTATAAATGATCGACATTTCATCTGTTTCACGATCTTTTTTAAAAAATAACTGTTACCGTTCGAGGTGAAATGTTATCGTGCAATTGCATTTTCATATTTTTTAGGAAGGATAAAATGTCTTCAAGCAGTAAAGTCCATTTCCCAGTTTTGCCACTTGCAACCTAACCAAACCAAAGGTTAACAACCGCGGAAGCGCTGTGAACGTGTTAAATAATTTCATTTGTTTTCCCATCATCATTTGCCGACCCAGGGAGAAATGTGAGGTCCGAGCTTGTTTTAAGCAGGCCTAGGTTCTACTGAAATAAAATTGGTAAACAATTTGTTGATGACGATCTTATTCGCTTTAGTACTGTCTTTTTTGTTGTGCTTTTTCTGTCAATTTTTTTTTTGTTTCGGCATTTTACATGGGTGTTACGATACCATTATGTAATTATCAACTAAGGATGTTAATGTCAAGATATTTTAAGAACCAATGTTCAACATTTCATGTTTGAACATTAATAGAGATAAACTGTTTTTCTTTTTTCTTTTTTCTTTTAAGGGCATACTACTTCTTCTTCATATTTTTGTTTGTTTTTTGAACTTCTTTCAGTTTTGCCGTTTCAATGCAGACGAGCTAGGCACTCACCATGCGTATAGATTCCCCGTTCATTTTTATTCTATACTAAATGGTACCTTTTTTCTTCCTCCTTTGTGAGCACCTTTTTTGTGATGAGGGAGGCTTGTATTAGCTAATAATCTAATTTTCAACATTTGTCAAGCTTTCTTTATCTTTCCCTGCTGCTTTGTTACAAACCTGGAGGCTTCCAGTTGTCCTCTACTCTCTAAAATGCTGGAAAGGCCCTGAACTCTACGGAATGAGGACCGCAATGCTACAAATCCGCCTTCTTGTCTAACCAATGTATTTATCGTCGTTTTATAACATAAACTTGTCCTTAAGCAGGGCCTTATCGAGTCACCTGTCTGCACAGGTGATAGCTTTGATTTCTAAAGCGGGTGTGCATGCGTGTCAGCTTTGTCAGATTGCTCTCGGGGAAAATAAGAAAAGTCTGGTTTTTTGTTGTCTCCATCAGAGCATGAAAGCGGCAATTGCGCTGTCTGGTCACTTGATGTGGTTCCTTTCCTCAAGATCATTTTCAATGCTTAGCATGCTGGATGTGTGTTTAACGTATACGCAGTTTTAAAACAAATTAAAAAAAAACAATCGTGTTGATCTCAATAAAAAATCATGAATTTTAATTTTCTATATGAATGTAATTTTAATTTACCTAGAAAAAGATGCGTTATATTTCCATATTTTCGCATTCTCTGAATTGAGGTTAACTGGAATCCTGGTTCACATTTACAGCTCACACAGGACGCTCTGCCATACGACGTTGTTCAAAATGCGTCAGTTGGTATTCAGATCAATTTCACAATACGAACTCAAAAGTTCTAACATAATGCAGTACAGTACTCGGTACTTTGTAGTCGGCCACAATCTGTTCCTGCTTTGTTCGGGAACGACCATGAGGATCTACCTGTGTTTTTCATGTAGTGGGAGAGCATTTTAGCTTACGTGCGTATATAGGGGTTAGTTCATTGTACGTTTGTTTTAACGAAAGAAAACCCGGAAAATAATCCCAGGTTCTTGGACTGTGCTGTTTTTATATGTCTACACTTATTTCTTTTTGTTGTCGCAGGACGAATTTTGCTAGTTATGGCAGGGAACCTTGAAGAAAAAAAACAAAGTTACAGCATGAAGGAAAGGCGACGGAACGTTCCTGCACTGAGCTGATTAGTCTAACTTTTCGTGAAAAGGACTCATTCAGAGATTATAGGCGTAGTGCAGTTAGAACTGCGTACAAGGAGTGATGAAACTTTTTTCAAAATAAATTGACCGTGTTAGTAAATCTATTTAAGCTCTGTTACTAGAACTTGTGCGGGAAACTAGTTAGTCTGAATTATAGTGATTAAATACAAATCCTCATTCTTTGTTTTACAGATGAGGTAACTGGAAAGCATATGGTTATATCTGTTTCGAACCGTTTTCTGAATTCTCAAACCGGAACATTGACGAGGAACAATGGGAGCAACAATTGCGACATTAAGAAAGTTGAGCAACTGAGTTAAAGCCGAAACAATCGAGCTTGTGCTTTCCGTGTACGTAAAAGCTTGCCTTTAGCCAGCGTGCAGCTAATGGCAATGGCAGCATCGGTCATGTCGTACTCAAGTCCTGTCCGTTTTCATGTTGTAACAAGTTTGAACTCGTATTGCAGAGAAAGGTATAAATTTGTGATCTATTCTGCGAGGCAAAGAGTTCATTGTGGTCTTTCATAGTGTGAAATACTTGTGGAGATTGTCTTCAACCCTTCTTAACATGAAGCTATCAACCGAACATATAATGCTGTTTTAGTTTCACAGAGAATGTAATGCGTCAACAGCTGCTAAAGAATATTCAAGAAGTGTTTGGTCCGGATGAAGTTACTGAAACGGACATACAGAAGATAGTTTCAAATATATCAAAATGGTGATTACAGACTCGAAGATAGCCTTCGAGAATGTCAGTCAATTAAGTTTGATGCAGCTTTATTGGAGGAAACACTTGCACCTAATCTTGTAGCATCCACAGGACAATGGAGCTCTGATCTTATGTGAGTGCAATGACAATTCAACTTCATGCATTGGAGCTGGGAAAGAAGCCCAAACTTGGAAAGTGGGTTCGTTATGACCTCTTCGCTGCTAATCGTCAGCAGCGCATGAATGCCTCTGCATCTTTGCATTTCCGTCGATTGTAAGCACTTTTTTGGATAAGGTTGTTATCGGAGACTAAAAGGAGATTGTGTACTGCAATGTTAAACGTCAGCATCAAAGGCTTGGTCGACATACAAGACCACGATTACAACCAAAAACAGGACTCCAATCCGAAGAAAGATTTTGTTGTTAGTTAGGTGGGATGTGAGATGGATCATTCATTACGAGCATCTTCGAAACAACCAAACAATCACTGCAGAACTGTACTGTCAACAGCTGCAAAGACTAAATACTGCTTCAGTAAAGAAACGCCCAGCGTTGGTCAATCGAAAATACGTCAACCTTCAGCAAAGCAATGCGCGTCCCCATACGACACGGACTCTGGGCACAATTCAGACATTGAAAAGGGAAACATTATTGCATCTGCCCTATCCTCCAGGTACTGCTCCTTCAGACTACCATCTCTTTAGGAGTCTGGACAATCATTCAAGGGAAAAACTATGAAAGGTAGAGACGAAATTGAAAAGAGAATTGAATCGCTTCTTTGATTTAAAAAACATAAATTTCCATGATCGCGGTATTGAAAAAATTTGTTAGCAAGTGGGCAGAAGTCGCTGATAATGATGGAGAATGTGTAGTTGAAAAAATATATATTTCTACATTTATTTTTATGGTACGACCTGATATTTCGCGATTGACCATTACCGAAATCTTGCTTTGATATGTTGCACTCGTATATCATTCTTGTGACTGAAAATTTTTACGTCTTTTTATTTTGCATATGTGAAGTATTGATCCTTGAGACTAAAGTTTACGAGCTACAATTAACCGATCTAATGTTTTTATTCTTGTTTTTACCATCATGTTGGTCATTACATCACATTCTTAAATGCTGGCATTGAATTCTAGCTTGCCGAGCAGTGTTCTGCGACAACTTCTTGGATTACTCAGCAATTTCGCGTTAATTTTTATACTTATGAACTTGGCGCAATTATGCATTCGCTAATTATATTGAATGATTCACTGTTCAGAGAAGATTATGACCTGCAAAGCAACTATCGGCTACAGTTGTGGTCTGGATCGCTTAACACTTTGGCTAAGGCGGGTTAAACTAAAGTCAATTATTCAACTCAAGTTGCACTAAATTTTAGCTGTCAACTTCGAAAATAACAAACAATAAATGAATCTGTTATCTTTAATATTTATGAAAATTTAGTTTGTGACTACTGATCGGTCTGCAACTTAATGAAAATCTCCTCCGTGATCACCGGTGGCTCACGCCGCAATCAAAGTAAGTATATTGTAAAATCGTTTTTGTTGAAACTTCAGTCTTAATTTGAAGATTATTGTAGCTTAGCGGTGTTACGTCTACGTGACAAAGTTGATACTGTCAAAACGGCTACCTTGCAGATACCTACCTGAAAAATTTTTTTCAACAATTCCGTTTAATGTTAATTTTCAATGTTGCCGTATTTGTGAGTAATTGTGTATGTTTCAAATCCATTGAATCAGCGGCAATAAATGTAAGCAAAAGTTTGTTTCTGTGATCCCTCTCAGTGACTTGAAATGTGTATTTCTTCCGTTCTTCCTTTACGGCATGAACGTCTCGTAATTTGTTTTGAACGCAGTGCGACTGTTATGGTCCACCGGGTTTATTTTCATAGTAATAATATTCATGGTGCGGCGATATGTTATTGTGTTTGTCGCTGCGTGCTCCCCTGCCGTCCGTACAACGCACCCTACATGCCGCGCTGGCCTCGCTGCTAATTTGTGCTGATCCCCCGTGCTGTACTGCGGTGCGGGCACCAAATTCTCTCGTGTGCGCTGCCTATGTTGCAGTTACGTGCTCTTTTAATTCTTTATGCTGTCAATAATTCATTTTTCATTTGTGATGGTTCTCTGCGGGATTTTTCTGAACCATATACTTCTTGATACGGTACCTTGTTTTTGCTGCAGAATGATTTCTAGTAGTTCGTGAGTTGTTTCTCATACTTCTGAGTCATTTTTTGGGCGATTTCTATATAAGGGTTCCCTGGATTTTAGCGACTATTACTGTAGTTTCCATTGGAAAGTAGGCTAAAAATAGCCATTGTTAATGTTGAATATGAGCCAAAATTGTACGCAATGACAACTATAGACACCAAGGAAGTTGGACACATGTATCCAACTTCCTTGATAGACACACACCTGCTGCCACAGGTGAGTGGGACTGCCCGTAGGGACACAACTCTGAATATTACCGTACATGATATCCGTGTTCTTCCATTAAGTAAATCAAGGCTGTCTGATACGGTATCTTCCTAAGTCCGGTTACGTCTTAGTGTGTTCAGGTGCGCCCATGCAAATGTCTCAATCTTTATTCAAGTGTGATAGTTCTACTGCGCCTCTCATGCGCGACGGGAACCCCCTTGGCGATACTGGACGTGCTAGCATGTCTGTGGTACTCTCAGAGTCCATAGTAATGAGCGTCAATGTTGTCTCTGATAAAGTTCTAATTATCTATGTAGAACAAGATATTCAAGGGTTATCCAGAAGTTAAAACTACATGCGACCGACTGGTGAACTCCTTGTAACGTCTATCGTTTTGCTCAACTTCAGTGTAAGATTGATCAACTCCTATACTTCGAAATGAAATATCTTGACTCTGTCGTGGCTTCCCTACAGCTGAGTTTTTTTCTGCGGAAGAGCAAGAATTACTAGGACGCTTTCGAACTCTAAGGAAATAAACAAGCACTGAGCTTGTTGTGCATTGGTCTGACGTTTTGACACGTATTTTTGAGTGACCAACCGCGACGCAAAAGATCCCTAAAAGGTTCAAATTCCGGTTATACGTCTTTCAGCTCTGCTAATTAATTAGGCGTCACCAGCTATTGTGAGTCTGCTCGCTTTTTTTATTTAGGCAGTTTGAACTTCTATAAAGTTAATTTTAACAGTCGAGGAATCATTGTGCTTCAGTAATTTTCCATCAGTTTACAACAGTTTGGCTACATTTATAACTTTGCTCGTGTTAAGCATTATGTTTCCAAGTTAAATAAATTTATAGATATCCTAAATATTGAAAATCGTCCGCTCATTTCGAATCAAGTCATTGTTGAGTGCATAAAACTTGCTGCAGAAAATTTTTGCCTGTGCTGAATACGCTTCGCGCGTACGTCGGCCATTCCTGTAATTTTTAATATAGTGACATAACCGGCTCAATTATTTTCATTACTTTGCGTCATAGGCTTTTTGTAAGAATTATGTGTTCTTTCGATGCCTATATACTTGTGATGACGCCATCTGTATGCAGAGAAGCATACTGTATGCTGCGGTGCCAGGTGCTGAATGCAGCGTTGAGCGAGTGAGTGCAATAATGTCATCACCTGAGGGAGATATGTTGTCGCATGATCGTCTTTTGTGTCGTGTGGGCTGTACGGTGAGAGTGGGGTGTTGAGTGGGGCTGTATGCTATTGAAATTTTCTAATTTTTTCCCATTTTGATTGCACAGCATATTGCTCATATGTATCTAGTATAATGACCTGTTTTTATTTAATTTTAGAATTTGCATGTGACTTAGTATCCGCCTCTTCACATGCGCGTGATTTTTATGGATGCGTCTTATCACTCATACACTTTGAAGGCCTTGACACGAAGGAAAAGGTTTTCCGTAACACATACACACGTTATAGTGTTTACTTTTACCGCTCTCGACGATGTTTAAATTGGTTATAGGTTGTTGAACAAGGCTCGTCCTCTTGTTTGCGACCTCAGTGATGGCTTTATGCACTTTTGCATGTGCCGAGCACGAGGAAGGCAAATTGTTGTCCAATTCGAGCGTGGCTAATGCCGGCATCGATCTCTGTCGTCGCTAACACCCTTGTCAGACTTGGCGGGGGGCTGGAGCGCTGGGTACCGTTGTTTGGGGCGTAACGCGCGTGTTCTTCCTTACCTGCAGCGCGGGCCCGTCTGTCCTCAGTGTCGGTATTTGGCCGCCACGCAATCTGGAACTGGTGATCGCTGTAGCAATAAGAGATTGTGCATTCCTCGCCTTCGCGTCTCGTCTTCAACACGAGCTCCAAGTTTTATGGGTATTAACGCATTCTTTTGCTCGGGAGAACGTTTCAGTTTCTTTTGTGGTTTTCGTGAGCTAATGTGCTTGCAGTCCGCTCAAATATACTTTGAATAGAAATGATGTTACTTGATGTTACTGAATGCGACTGAGTATGTGCTGAGATGAATGTTGCATGTAAGTATCCATAGCGTATACGTATTATATTGCACTTACGTATGACTTAGGAACGCTAAAGTAGGAAAATAAACGGGTTGATTATAAAGTGTAGAACATTTCTGATGAGGTAGAGATTTCTTAATTGTCAACGTGTTACGAATGTGAACAAATACTTGAATTTCTACCTTATTCAGTTAGATGACTTCATATTTTAGTTTCAGTAAACGGAGCACAAATGATTGACTTGGAGCCATTTCGTTCCACCATTTGAAACGCTTCGGAATGGAATGGCTGAAGCCATCCTGTCCTCTAGCTGAGCTACTGAGTCCACCGAACGCTTCGTCCAATTTCCCTTTACAGAGCCGAAATCACTGACTGAATGACTGCGTGCCTGATGAAGCACAAGCGGTGGTGAATGTTTGGCTTTTGTGTTATTATGCCGCTCATTGTTGTTTATCCCTTGCTTTTGAGTGAGCTTGAGCTAAATTTGATGAAAGCCATCTCTTTTTGTATTCTGCATCGTTAATGCGAAATGTGAAGTTCTTAACGAAATTCCGTCATTCTATGCATCAACAATTCAGACTCGATTATGGTTTGATCACTAATACTGTAGTTTTTACAACTATTTTTATCAGAGAGAACACTTATTTTTTTATTTTACAAAACATCAAATTGCTGGTATTTGATTGTACGGACGAGTGTACCCTAAAGATACCCTAGGCGGTCAAGCACTAGTGAAATGAGTTTGCACTGTGTTGTCTTTCTGTAGATTACCTATGTGCACGGCACCAAGTGGACCGTGTGTACCGATATCTAGAGAGGTCTCATCCTAATCAAGTTGACGCAAATAATTTATAATTTTTTCACTGGGTTTGTTTCAAATTAGATTTTGCATGTTGCATGTCTTATAACATAGAGTAAATGCCAAAGTACATACTCTCCATGTATTTATTATTCTATGGTTGGGAAGTAGGAGACATTTTCTGTTTTGCATCATAGAGATTTTTTTATTACGGATAGCTAATTTGCTGCACAATTAGACGCTTTTGTTGAGCATTTGGTTTTCATGTACCAGCAGCTCTACACGAGTGAATTCTCCTACAAAGTTACACAGTGAGCTGGAATTCTATTGCTTCGAAACTTTTTAACTGCATTTTGTTCAGTGTTACTCTTTTACTTATAGTTTTGATTTAGTTTTGCATTTATCTGTTGTAAAGCTTACCTTGCTCAACGTTCTCATTTTTGTGAAATGTGAAGCGTGAAATGAGAAAGTCTAGCCAGTGTTTATCACTTGTGGAAAAAATGTATTCAAATTGGGACCAGCATTTTCTTAGTTTCTCGAAATGTGAAGCTCTTAACGAAATTCCATCATTCTATGCTTCTAATACATTTCTTCTTCGCTCAAGAACTCAAGGTGTTAACACTCGGACGGACCTCTCGTGTCGTAATCGTTTTCAAATTTCATCTCTTTAATGAAACTTCCTGTAAAGCGAACTGCCTGAATTACCTGCAGAGTTTTACGAGTCGCCGCTCTTTCTCGTCGCGAACACTCAGTTTTATACGCCTGGTTTTCTTCCGCCAATATTTGAATGCGAAGTGATTGAAAGTTTTTCCTCAACACTGCCATTAACTTACTGCTAGCTTATGCTAAACTTGACCCTTGGCCAAAAACACATTTTTCCGTTATTCGTGTAGAGGAATCATTTTTGTGGATCATGATCATCGGGCACTTTGGCGATGAATGTGAATTTCATGGACAACAATGCAGACTCGATTTTGAATTTTGGTTCATGATTCATTCGCAGTGACGTGTGGCTGTTGTTACTTGATCATGTGAGTGCTGGCTCGCTGTGAGTGGAACCTATGTCATTATTGCCAAGTCTGTTGGTGTTGGCTTTTAAAAGCAGATCGTAATTTATTACCACAAAATGAGTCGTTTGAGACTCGCTTGGTGGTCGAAGGAAGGAAGCGCAGGTCGACTCAGCGTTATGAGAGTTGGTGTTCTTCGTTTTATGGACACCGTTTAACATCAAGACCAGGTTTCAAGTTTTACACAATAATTTGTGTCGAAGGTCAATTTGTTTCACAATATTTTCACCTGGATGTTTTTAGGCTTGGATAATTGTGCTAGCCATATGGAAGTGAGAGCAGTTCTAACACCTTGTCGAATAGAAATGTAATAAAACACCTTGTCTAATAGAAATGTAATAAAACACCTTGTCGAATAGAAATGTAATAAAACACCTTGTCGAATAGAAATGTAATAAAACACCTTGTCGATTAGAAATGTAATAAAACACCTTGTCTAATAGAAATGTAATAAAACACCTTGTCGAATACAAATGTAATAAAACACATTGTCGAATACAAATGTAATAAAACACCTTGTCGAATACAAATGTAATAAAACACCTTGTCGAATACAAATGTTATATGGAGTACTCGTTCACCTTAAGGAGGAGTTGCGGCGTTGTCGATTATTACACTGGGGCTTACTGGTGATCATCAATGGATTGTTGTGGATCGTCTTTCTATTTTGTTAGTTTTCTGATAGCGTTTGTTTTTATGATTGAAGGCATTGTAGCAAATGTTGCCAATGTTTTTCAAGGGACGCGTGTACGAAATTCTGTTGTGTACTCCTCTTTTGATTAGCACTGGTGTGAAGTATTGGTGTGAAGTATTTTGGTGCAGATTAGGCGAGACAAAGGGCCATTACTTACGCGTGTGCGGAAACTATTGGTAACTTGTGCTGTACGAACAACACGTGTGACACCTTCTGTAATTCCTGGTTTTGGCTTCACATGTCATAAATCTAGTGCTAAGGAATGACTCCGATGCTTTTGAATACCATTGTAATATCTACGTTATGCTAGTTCTGTGACGTCCATGAAACATACCCTTGCGTCTTCTTCCTCCATCGACATGGGTAGCCGCTTGAATGGAATTGTTCATTTGTATCCAACATTGATTAATTTATAACTTAATAATCAATTAGTAACGTGCTGAAATGGTCAATAATAATACAAATGGAAGTACAGAAATTCATTAATCAGGATTCAGTTTCGTGCCTTTAGCATTGATTTCTGTATGACTAATGAATATGTTTTCTGAGATACTAAGTCGAGGATTAGTTTTAGTAGAATTTCTTCTGGTCCGTCATCCATTGCTCGTGCCTGCCATTGCTTCAGTTCTTGTCTTGCTTCACTGAGCTGGCTGTGTTACTCCAGGCTGTGTTATTCCAGGCTGTGTTATTCCAGGCTGCTTCTCAGGCTCGCCGCTGTGTTGAGGCTGCTGCTTCACTGTGCTATTCCAGGCTGCTTCTCAGTTCATCAGGATCCAGTTGTGGGCCCTCATCATTAGCATTTGAAATTAAGTGAATGCTTCACGTTGTCTCTTGATATGTTTTGAGCTGCTGGACAATTTGAGCATGAGTCTAAGATTTTATGGGTGCATTCATCTCTTCTGCCTTTCGAGAACACCCGTGCAGGCTGGAAAAGCTCGTTAAGTGTGCCGAAGTTCCTTAATTTGCTGCGAAGTTTTTCACTGTTGTAGGTAAATTTAGTGCCGCCTTCTGGAAAGAGTACCTCATTAAAAAAATTAGGATGTACATTTTCAACCACGTTTTCATGTGAAAGGCTTACCTAATGCCACCTTTTTTTCGACCCTTCTGTTTTCGAAAGTGCTCTTACATGAATTTCTTCGCCACTTGGTAACTTTCGAAATCAATATTTTATTTATAGTTTGTCTCAAAATCCAAGCTTTTGAACGTTGTTTACAGCCAGTTTGAATGTAGCTTTGCATCAGGTATGGTGCGTCGTATAGTTTCATGTTTCGGAAATTTATTTCAGCTACAAACGTCAGCTTGTGCAAGTGTTGGTTCATTTTCAATGTTCCTTATTTTTTATTATCACTGTATTCTTCGTCTTCCGGCGGTCACGCTGAGTTCCACGAACTTGAAATGACAGAGGGTTAAAGTGATGGTAAAAATTTCCTCAGGAATTGTGCTGCGACTCAACCTGAGTTGTGTCCGTGTTGTTCACGCACAACACAACGCTGGTGGTGAGGGATCATCAACGCATGTAGACTTGAAGTGCGGGGTCTGGCAAAATGGATAGGATGCTGCAATTTTTAAGTTTACAAAGTAGAAGGTAATAGTGATCCAAGAAAAAACGTACTTTATCAATATAAGTACATTGAATTCAATTTTTTTAGGTTTCTTATCGATCTTTAAATTGTAACTAGCCGATGTAATTTCAGCTGTTTCATCAATACTTTTCAAAATCAATACTTTTCAAAATCAATACTTTTCGACAAAAGTTTCAACATTGTCAACTAAAGGAAAATCATGGAGTGGAGAGGCCTTGCAGCATTCCTAATTTAACTTCTTAGGACTTTTCCCACAAATCAGACGTGTACCAACACTGGCCAACAAGTATCGAAGATCAAACGGTATCTATAACTCACAAAATCTAAATTTTTCCAGAACTGTGTTCAAATGATTTCTGTGGTCAATGGAGAAGACATTACAACCACAACATTGTTCTAAGCGGTCGCCACTTACGAAATAAGCAGCCAACCCTCTCAGTGTAAAATATCATTCACTGAATGATTGTACATCAAATTAAGTTTTTTCTTGTGTCATTACTGTTTGTTATAACCTATCCGACAATCATAGCTCAATTTTGGCCTTGAAATCGGGCGATAACTTGCCCCCGTTATTTTTTACTTATTTTTTCCTCAAGGGAATAAAATTATTGTCTCTATGGGAATTGGCATTTTTGGGGAATTGGTGAGAGATCTCGAGCTGCTGAGGTTAGGTAGGTCTTCTTTTTGTTGAAATCTATTAATTTTTGTAAAGTTGCGGACGTTTTTTCGGTTCACTGCAGTCCTGTTTTTCAGCACCTTCTACACTCTTCAATTTTTTTGTGTTATGGGCTTCTTTCTCAATTTAATGCTTCTTTGTGCATAGATTCTGTGTTCCCTTAAGTCCATACTAAATGGTACCTTCCTCATTCCTCTGTTCCAAACACCTTTGTTGCGGTTAGGGAGACTTAAACTAACGTCTAATCTAATCTAACATTTGATTTATTGTGCACATTCTGACTCGCCCGGCAATGAATAGAAGTAATTATTGCGTGTCTAGTGAGGGCATCATCTCTGTGTCAGTCATGGGAGATAAGTTCCGTTTATTTCCGAGCAGTAAATTCTGTATCGCATCAGTTACTGTATTCGCATTGAAGGAAATTTACATTTTCCCATTAAACGTTTTTTCTCTCGGGCCATAAATTATTATTTGCAGCTGGAAACTTTTTTTACTTCTTGTTCAACAATTTGTTTCGATCGTCTAACTGAGAGAAGATAGGGTGTTCTAATTGCGCAAAATGATTTGTAATCAATTCAGAGAAATAGGAGAAGAAAATCTGAAGAAAACAGGAGAGGTCAGCGCTTTTAAGCAACCGACGTTGATGGTCTCCCTTAATTTTCCCGAATGTTTTCTGTGCGTTGCTTCACATTTCGAAATAGCAGGCTGCATAAATTTATTATATTTCGCTATAAACATATTGTCGCTGGGATGAAGTGCTTGTGAAACTCTTAACTGACCCCCTCAGGTCTCGTAATTTATTGACCTTCCACTCCTGATTATGAGCTTTGGAACATCAATAGAACCGGTCGCAGCATGGCGGGCTCTGTCGCAGCGTTCGCTTCTCCGTCATGCAGCTGCTCTGCGCCCGCCATCATGCTCGCCAAACTAAAGCTCTCCTTTTTATATTTGGGGTTGACTCTGACGCGTTAGTAAATCTCCTAACGGGGCCTTCTGTGGTTCATTTACTCTACCATTCAATTTAGGGGAGTCTGAGTGCCTTAGTTAACCTTTCTTGTGGAGGTTTTTGTGGTTACTTCGTAAAAATATTTATTATATCTTCTGTATATACTGCTTGAAATAGTGTTGTGAATGCTCTTCTGAGAGTGAAGAGTGGTGTAATTTTAGGTTGACTGAAATGGTATTTAAATTGTTTGTTGTTGGAAATCATCAGTAAAACTTTAATAGTTGCGTAATTATTAACACATTTCCTGCGAAGTGACCCACCGGTGGTCACTCAGGTGATTTTTATAGTGCTGCTGACCCACCTGCAGTCACTAACTCAATTTTTATTAATACTTAATGAAAGCTAAATGAAGGCCCAATCCAGTTAATCTTTGCTATTTTCAAAGTTGATTTCCACAATTGACTTTGAATTGAATATTGAACTTCAGTTTAACCCATCGCAGTTAACGTGTTAATGACTGACTTCCAGCATAATGTATCTTACGTGTTGGATTATTATCATGCAATTCAAAGTAGTGTCTCGAATGCGCAATTCTTCGTCTCCATCCCGTGCAACAATGTTATACTGATTTCCTTGTATTGTGATAGTTTCTTATTCAATTGTCGCTTATTCGAATTATTCAACGCATGTTGAAGCGCCCTAGTGTGTGTGGTAGAGCATTGTTGGACAACGTGCGCTTGATAGCCGCGGCTTAGTCTTTTAAAGTATTCATTCACAGTGATATAAGAGAGACGGCTAGATATCTGGGCTCTTCTTAACTGTTCATAATTTCATTTCTCGTCGACATCTAACGTCAGTCGAGTTACGCAAGTGTTCAGTCACATGACATTTGGCGAACTGTGTTTCGAGCAACACTAGATAGTTCATCAGTTTTAAATGTAGACGGTTAAGTTAGAGTTCATCGGGATATATTAGAGGAAATCGTGCTGTTTATTAAAATAAATTAGTTTGTAGTGAAATTTTTCCTTCCCTTGTGAGAAATTTCATTTAGCCGGGAATTTTTCTCGGTTTTGGGTTAGACGTGCTTTTTTGTTGATATAGAAGTACTTCTTTTGTTTGACACCATCTTTTTTCGGCAACTATTACTCTTTTCTTTAACTGTTTTCTTGATTCAAAAACTTGTTTCAATCTTGCTATTTCTATAAGCGAGGAATCCTGTGTGGAAACACTCTTGTATAATGATTTTCTTTCTCCTTAATTCTGTACTAAATGGTGCCTTCCTCTTTCCTCTTTTGGGAATACATTTTTAAGTGGTTAGGAGGGCTTAAACTAACATAATCTATATCCAAATGGCGGAATTTAATTTACAAGTACTCTCGTGATTGTTGTCTATTTATTACATTTTTAATTTCATCTGTTGTAATCGTTTCTCGCTTCAGCGCTGCAAATGAAAATATTGGACATAGTGGCCGATATAATGTTTAAAAAAGTATTTTTGACGAAAATATTTTTATCTTGCTTTTTCTCCGCTGTATGGACACATCGTTCTTATTAGACGCACGTTAGAAAATGGTTAACCGCTATCGGATTCATGATATTGTTTGAATATATCCGTAATTTGAGTATGTGACCGTGTTAGTCCAGCTCTCTTGATTCCTTCGCATCACCGACCCCACTCGATGTTTAATGATACCGCGCTTTGATATAATTCAAGACTGCAGATTGCTACAATTGGTGTTGTCAAACGAGGTATATCTTCATCACAAGGAGCTTATTTCAAAATTTTCGTATTCCTGACTTGCGGACGTTTTAGAAAGTTGAACGTGCGTCGTTCTCACTACTACTGAAGATTACGCACGATTGTAGAATGGCGTCGAAATGATTCAGAAGAGTGGCATTTTTACAATCTCTCTTGTACGTAGTACAATGAGGCACGGCCTAAACTATGCGTGTTTTAAAACGTTTTAAGAGTCAAACAATCAGCGAAGTCTCGACTCTCTGATCCTGTCTCCCTAATCAATCCTTGTTCTTTATGCCGCGCTGTCTCTTTCTGATTGCGCTGTTCTTTAATCATTGATGAATGAGATGATGGTCCTTTGTACATCAAGGAGCTTTGTTTGTTACATGGCGAAATTTTATCGCAGAATTTTTTGAATTTATAATGTTTTGAACCTATTCGTTAAAATGTTTCCGTTGTTGATCATGCATTTTCTCTGCGTCGGAAGTTGACAACCATGTAGAGCGCTCACAAAACTTATTTTTCCTTGTTTCCATTAAAATGTAGGCATGGGTTGTCGTAGCTATTCGTTTGACTTTTTAGTCGAGTTTTGTCACCTGGCCTTCAACGAAAGCAAACACGGTCCTCGCGTAGTTGGTCAATACCCCGAAGCCTGCGTGAGTGTGCTGGGTTCAGCATAGCTCGGTTTGGCTGTCGAGCGCTCTGAAGCCTTCAAGCGTCTCAACTTTATCCTGTCATCGCTTCGTGAGCGCCGCGGTCGCTGGCTGAGTGAGAGGTGCCCTGGGAGAGCTGCCTTAAAAATTCCCTTTCACTTATCAGATCTGCTGCTCACAACAACACACTCCTTGTAGGTGAACTCGAGGGGTTCGCGGTACTGCGTGAGTAGGTGGGCTCTCGCTCTGCATGGTCTGTGTATTGTGTGTGTGCAGCATCGTTCTGGGCTTGCGCTTCTTTGTCGCGCAGTAGGTGGGATGCGTGCGTGGGGCATGAAGATGAGCTCATGGAATGGATGCGAGTTGCATTGTATTGGATGCGTGAAGTAGTTTTTTGATGGGGTTCAGATGGCTCCCAATAACTCGATGGCACTGAATTCAGATGAATCAGGTTTGTTGAAAAGGGCAAGAGGTTAAAAGTCTGAATTTGACCTAAGTGTAATTATTTTAGCTAAAGAATTTAGATGAAGTATAGCCTAGTAGCCTATCAAAAAAGTATTGAAATATTATCGAAATCGGATCTGTCCTTTTAGAATTGCTACTTACGATAGCTAAATGCGTCCTTTTCTATAAAAAAATCTGTAATCGAGCTTCCGATGGCAAAGATTTCTGCTGTTGAATGTAAGACTCAATTTCCTTGGAAGATTTTTTAGGAGTGAGCTACGCGGCTTTCCTTAATTCAAGACCAGAATAATAATATATTATGAATAATGAAGTTACGCCTCACGTCTCTGGTACCTCGCGCGAGGTCACAATTTACCAAGTTCAACCATAAATGTCATGATGTAAAATGCTCGTGAAAGCTTCAAGATTTAGCATGTTTTTCTTAATCAGTGTAGGTTACGACTACCTTGCATGCGTAACAGCATCGCAACCTGAGCGCCCCCTCCTGATGTAAAGCTCGTGACTTCAGAATCACGATCCGGGGAGCTGCCAATCTCCCGAGCGCTGAATTACTGCCTCACTCTGCACCCTTGGCTTTGCATTGCGCTCTCCCGAGGTGACCATCAACTTTACTGCAACCGATTCAACCTGGGTAATTATTTCTGACTTCCGCGACCAGTCACGTGCTCTTTTACGGTTTTGCGTGATTGCTGGTCTTGCCAGCCGTAGCTGGAGAAACACAGTTAGAGTCGCGCTGTGTGTGTCGGGTCTGTCTAGTGGGAAAGATTGAGGTTCAATTTTTACATTAATATATGGGAAAAGGATCAGATAACGTGAACATGTAAAGGTGAAGTAATTCCGTTTTTGAAGCAATTTCGTCTGACTTTTGTGTACAAGCTGATGGGGCGGCAAAACACAGGCAGTTTTTCCGCGGTATTATTTGGCTGATGACCTGTGAAGTCAGTTTATTTTTTGATTCATCTAATTGGAACTAAATGTCAGAGTATAACTCGTAAGTTCTCATGAATTTTCCTGTCGTGCGGTAGCATTCTTTTTCCTTGTTTTCTTTTAAATCTTCCCCTCAAGGGGATACAACTATTTTATGGGAATTGTCACTCCCAGGGGGAAAACTTGAGGTCCCGAGTTGAGAGTTCGGTAGGCCTTGTTTCTGTTAAAATAAAAGGTTTTTAGTATGTTAAGGACCATCCTTTTTCGGTTCCCTTCTGTCCTGTTTTTCAGCACCTACTACTTTCTTCTTCAACTTTGATCTTGTTTCATGAACTTCTTTCTCAGCAATGTTTCTATGCATTGGGCATAGATTCCGCGTTCCCTCAAGCCCACACTAAATGGTGCCTTCGATCTCCCTCTCTTTGGAATGCTTTTGTTGCAGTTAGAGAGGCTTTTACTCACTTTTACTTCATGCTAATCTTCTCTTCAAATCATTCTCTACACCTCATTTTTGTAGCACTTCCGGTTTTCTCCTTTGGTCGAGTTGATTTCAGCGTTTTCTTCGGTATCCCACACTTTTACCAATTTTACGGTAAGTTTTCCTAATTCCCAAGAATGCCCCAAAAATTGAATGTTTCCATTGGATGCCTAATTTTTTGTATTTTTTATAGTGAAGAAACGTTCTTTTTTTCAACCATAAATTAATACAGTGAATTTCGAATTACCGAGTAAAATTCCGATGCATCATATGATATATTTGAACTTATGTTCAGCTTTCAAGATATCGTACTCCTTTGTTGAAAAGTATCATTCATGAGGCTTGTATGAATTTTTTCCCGTGTAGGGCCAACGTTACGTATCGCGCTCTAGAAATGTTGTGCGAGAGGGTGGTGATGTGTCTTCCTAAAAGTGTGCTGTTATCAAGTGCTGTGAAATTTGATGGTATTGCGTACTGAGCACAGCTAGGTATCTAGTTTTATCTCGTCTGTGCATCTGTCCGCTAGACCCTGAAACCAGGCATTGCGAAGTAGAAAATACGACAAAACGCTCTCAAGGTTGTTACCATCGTAAGCGGGCACATCTACCAATGAACGTTGCGGGACTTGATGAGAACTTAACTGTTCTGTTTTAGATACTGGTTTGCTCATCATTACTTATACGTGGGCGCATTTGAATGTATCCGAGAAAGAAAGTTCTACGGAAAACTTCTACGACCACAATTTTGCTGAAAAATTTGGTCGTTGAGCGTTTTTGAGGTTTTGATTGCAATCGAATCATCAAATCCTGGATATCGATTTGCCTGAAGATAATGAATTATGACATGAAGAAATAAAAATTGAATGACCCTTCAGATACGTAGGCTGGAGTTTAGCACCTCATTCGATGCCCACTTGAACTCTCTCCCTCAACTCTGGTTCCTGCGACTTGACCTCGGCTGGTTTTGGTTGCGTCAGGCTCACTCTCCGTCTATACTTCATGGCTAATGGCTCCACTTCCCCACGACGCTCCTTATTTCACATACCGGTGCATTCTTGCTGCTCCAATTGCGGATTTCCTGTGTTATGGGTGCACCCACATTTTCTTGTTCGTAAGTACCAGGCTTGAATCTAAGTATGCCAGAATGGTAAGTGGCACCACATGACCAGTCTATACTTGAAGATTATTGATGTCGGCAGTTGCAGTGTTATTTTGCAGCCGAGAAGCATAGAATGATGTACATAAGTATAATTTTTTCAAAACATAAGAGTTTGTATAATATTTTGCATGTGTATCAAACCATGATCCATTTTATGGTTCAGAACAAATTTTCATGTAATCCTATAAGCAAACCGTTGTACGTTCTTCTGAAAGTTTCCGCCTATTTGAAACGGAAGATTGTTTTGAACAGAACAACCATTTGGTGTGTAAATTAAAATGAACAAGATTAAAAGTGGCGCTTTATCATGCGTTAATGTGATGAATGAATTAATGAGAAAGCACTCTGAGTGTTCCTGCGATTGCTACGAGGCATCTCTCGAGTATCGTCTGCTCTTCGGCCGTCTAGCTCATTTGAAGGAGAGTAATAGCCATCTGTCTGCTCGTCTACAGCACTGTTGTGAACAACTGCTGCCCGTGATGATGCAAGTAACCGATCACTCACACCCAAACCCACTGAATTATCTCCTTGCATGTTCAGGGCCAGCCAATCGAACAATCAAAATGTTCATGATTAGTATCCAAACAGTTCAGTATGTAATTGCAGCAGTTGCTTCAGTGCACAATGATGGTGGTTGTCTCTTCGTTGATTGCATTGGAAGCGATGTGGTATTGGTGTGCACTCGCTGGCAGATGATTGCAATAAGGGCTCGAAAGTTCTCTTCACTCAATTGATCTGCTCCGAAAAAATAATCGATTTTAAATTGATATCTCGGCTGCATGCTCACAAACTATGACACAGCATGTGTAGTGCAGTGTTGGCTTCAGGCTGTAAAAGTCATTTATTTCGCTTTTTTCTTGAAAATTTCTCGGGAATTACAATTCAAGGAAGATTGCTAAAATTCGGATGCCCGTTTAATGTAACCAACATTTGTCGATTTGGAAGCTTTAGCAGCGTCTTGAAATTGCAAGCTTGAAAAACCTCTCAATCAGTGAAATTTGTTCTGATGATACCCTAACCTAGTTTATAGTTTAAGACCCTAATATCATTTCATTGATTTTTTCATCCTCAATTTTCATTAGCATAATCTCTCGATGGTGGAATGTTGAACAATGTTCGTACGTGGCTGATGACCTTTCGTGCATGCTCTAATAGTTACAATCTATGCCTCTTTTAGTTGCAGTTGAATGTGTATGACAACGATTCTCAAATCGTAAGTAGAACTCTATATTTTTTTTAAATTTCCATTTAGTTTGGAATAGAGCCGATTGCAGTAGACCTCAATTCGCCGGCACATTCACTGAACTGCATATAATGAAATAAAAAAACATTGTGTGCATGACAATCATTGGCTATTTATCATGCCAAAAAATTGTTGACTGTGATTGAGTTCAAATCTAGGATCATAAATAAATTCCGATGGAGGTGATTGAAATATATTTTTCCCGTCGTTCCGCTGTTGTATGGAAATTTCGTGCTGCGGTAACACATTTCAGAACTTTATTTGCCCCGCCATCGCGATGCCCTAGCAGAAATTGGAGCATCGCGTGTTTCACGAGCCGCTCCCCCTGGTCAGGGCAGCGCGGATCACCTCCTGTAGAGCTGCCCTCCAGTCACCCTCTCCCTCGCCTCGTGTTCCCTGATCGGTCATTTCGGTGGTGCCGAGATAGTGGACTCGGTTGCACGATACTCTAACCTAACCTATACTTCCGTGAACTTCTTCATTATTTCACCGCAGAAGCTCGAGCTACCGCTCGCTCTTTTCACCCCCGTAAAACGGTTGCTCAAGTGCCGACATGTGCAACTTTTTCATTTTTCTTGGTCTGATTTTTCTATTTTGAAAATTTTTTTTAAAGTTTGATGCGCATTCTCTTACTTGTCTAGTTTACGTATAATCGCGATGTTTCATGATTTTGGTGCAAGAAGCAGTAGTGAGCTAGATCGATTTTTCTTTTATGTTTAGTCATGCAAAAACTGAAATTTCCCCAATTTTTCGAATTATATTACCACGTTGGCATTGACGTTCTTAAATTTTTTTAGTACAACGTATCGTAAGTGTTACAGCGTTAAATTATTAGCTTTAGACCCTCGGGGAATGCTCAGCGCATTGATCCTGTAAGTATTCGTTTATTCCTGAAGGCGACCACCGAAATCGTGCATTCTATCTTCAAATTCAGTTACGTGCACTCAAATATGGGCAATAGTGTTAGTTCAATATGTTGGAGAATTTTACGTACAGTATGATGTATAGTATATTATTATACTTTGAAAGAGGTGTATTGTAAATACAAAACAGTGGTATTGCAGATACAAGTCCTGCGTAGCAGTCACTTTATTTAAGAAGAGAACTACACTATCCTGTGCATCCGTTGGCACAATTTGTGCATCGCTGCAGCTGAAAATTATGTCATTTTTTGTCCAACATTTTGTGAGCGTTTTGACGCTCACAATGGTTTGATGCTTACATTGCAGTGGAAAATTATTCCTGATATTCGAAACAAAATTTATGCTTCAGTTTATGAAAGCTGCATGCAAGTTACTCCTCAGAGGGGTACAACTATTGTATCTATGGGAATTAACATTCCCAGGAGGATTATGTGAGTTCCCGAGTTGAAGGTTGGGCAGGCCTTTCTTTTGTTGAAATAGAATAGGTTTTTTGTTTTGTTACGGATCATCTGTTTTTCGGTTCACTGCTGTCCTGTTTTTCAGCACCTACTACTTTCTTCTTCAATTTTTATTTTGTTTCATGAACTTCTTTCTCAACTGCTGTTTCTATGCACTTTGTGCATAGATTCCGCGTTTTCTCATCTCCATACTATATAGTGCCTTCCTCCTCCCCCTTTTTGGAACGCCTTTGTTGCAGTTAGCCCCCCCTCAGGGGGATACAATTATTGTATCTATGGGAATTAGCGCTCCCAGGAGGGGCAATGTGAGGGCCCGAGCTAAAGGTTAGGTAGGCTTTCTTTTTATTAAAATAACATAGGTTTTTGTTTTGTTACGGACCAACTTTTTTTCGGTTCACTGCTGTCCTGTTTTTTCAACACCTACTACTTTCTGCTTTAACTTTGATCTTGTTTCATGAACTTCTTTCTTATCTTACTGTTTCTATGCCCTTTCTGCATGGATTCCGCGTTCCCTTAACTCCATACTAAATGGTGCCTTCTTCTTTCCTCTCTTTGGATCGCCTTTGTTGCGGATAGAGAGGCTTAAACTAACTAATAATCTAATCTGTTGCAGTTAGTTAAGCTTAAACGAGTATTTAATCTAATCTACAAGCGAGTAAATATGAAAGCATTCGGTTACGAAAGATTTTCATTCTCTTCATAGCCGTGTGGTTGAAGGACCCGCCCTTCTGTGAGGGCGGCGAGGGTTCGAATCCCGGCGCTGGGTGGTGACTTTCTCCGTTGGGTATAGGGGAAAAATTCAAAGCTCAATACCCCACTCTACCCAGGTGTCTAAAATGGTACCGATCTTGACTGAGGGACACCCACCAGGACGCCATGTCTTAACACCAGGACATGGCGTCCTGGAGTTAATTATAAGGCATTTGAAAAACCAATGAACAATCTGATAAGTATCAGGCTTGAATTGGAAATAAAGCATCCTTAGATGCCCATGTTTCAAAATTTTTTGACTTAGCGCCAAAATGTTTAAGAGCAGTCGTAGCAGGTATTCTATTGTATACTATGGTTGTATTTTAATCGTCAAAGCCTGTGCTAATTCTAGTATAGATTTTAAAAGGGGGACTTTTATGCATGTTTATTTCTATTAATGATGGAATTTATCCCATTACATTTGTTTTCTATGAACGGTTGAAAATTTGAATTCAGTTTCAGCTTCCTAGTATTTGAAACGTGTTTATTTTTATACTGTTCGTAATTCATAGACTAAAATATATTTTATAGCTCTCGTTTTTCTCCATTTATGATAAGTTCGCTCACTCTCAGAGTATTTTCTGTATTTTGAGTAAAATCGAGAAACTGATTTGTAAGTTTCCAAAAACTCATTTTCAGTCCGTTTCGTAACAGCATTACTTCTTCATTTCGTGAACTTCTTACACTCGCTTTATGGAGTGCAGGGGATGAGTGCACATCGCTATTGCATGGGCTGATAGTGCGCTCTGAATGCGACGGTTGTCCAATTGGCTCATTCTGCAGCTGGAATGCCGTGCGCGCTCCCATCAGGCTCCTCTGACCCTGAATCTCGTAAGCGCTCGTTCATTTCGTGTTCAATAATTTCTTGCCATGACGTATCGTGAAGAGGAGTGGCACATTCAGGCGTCTTGTTATTTATGACTTAGCGTTTCTCATCACCCGTAAGGTCGTCCGTCTCTCATTTATTGACCTCTTGTTTTCCGATGTCACCGTTCGTTTCTCAGCGAGGAGCTTATGTAAGGCTCTCACGGCTGCCCGTATTAAGAGACCCCTTAGATGCGTTTCGTTGCCTTTCACTTTGTATCAGAGAGTACTTGTAATTTGTACATTGTAAGTCATTCATTAAAGCGTTACCTGTGGAAGTCTGCGGAGAGAGTCTAGAACACGACATGCGTGCTCGGGAATGATTTAAAACGATTCAGGAATTTGTGTAAACTCTACCCGATTTTTTTTTGAAGAGAAGATTGATAGACTGATATTCCTTTGATCTTCTTTTAAAATTTTCTATCGTTGGAATTTTAGCAGTCAATTCAGTGAAACTTTTAGAAAATACATCCTCAGGTGGTCCAAACGACCATTGAATTAACTCTTGATGTTACTGAAAATGTGTCTGAAGAATCCAGAACACAGATCCATCACTGTGCGCATTTATTACAGTGCTGGGGGGATGACGCATGGGAAACAAAGCCTATTGTCGTAGATGCAAAACAAATGCTGTTATCTTGTGTCCACAACCCCAGGAGTTCGCCTGTCATCGTCAGTCATTGAGTTCGAGTTCTTGAAGGAGTTTAGAATACCCCAGTGTTCTGCGAGGAGTTCATTTGCATACGTCTATAGAGGACTCGTGGTGATGGCGCAGTGTGTATTCTATGGTGTCTTCAGTGCCTCGCGCAACTTGTGTCGTAACTTCTCAATTGCCATCCGCCACCTCTCTACACTGGCATTAAAACTCGCATAACTTTATTCTTAGTACGGGGTAGATTCAATCCCTCTTTGGATCGTATAATGTGCAGTTTTTTTTCAGAAAAAAGTTTGTAATTCTGAGTTAAATCAGCAGTTTTGCTCTCAAAGAATTCGATTGCATGACTGTTTCCTCTGTTTTTTTCACATTTTTCATTGAAATACTTATTTAACACGGCTGAGGAAATTATGATCAATGTCTTTATGTTTGTGTTTCCAAGTATTTCAATTGATTTTTATGATTATCTGTCTATGAAATAAGCTCTTTGGATTCGACACTCGGCACAACACCAACAAATGTGTGACAACGCAACTGATTGTCATTCTTTGTTGTTGCTTGCGTCACTCGTTGAATTACTGCCCTTGACCACGCCTGAGCATTGCTTCAATTATTTCACACGGCATTCGTCATGGATGCTGATGGCTTTTTTTTAATTTGCAACCTCCAATTTATGAGCTGATGTCTCAGTTGTGCCAGCGTTAATGAGGGCACGACGAGCGTGCACGAGTGCTTGTGCAGCAATTCTGCGTACCGGCGTCAAGAATGTCTGGCGTTGGGATTTCATTGTGTTATTCCGTTATGTTATTTTGCGCATCGTCTCGTAAAAATGAAGGATCGTGCACGTCTAAAGCCGCCCGTATATGCGCGTCCGTTGCTGGCTCGTCGGCCAGCCTGACGCGATCTCTTTGTCTGCTCCAGCGCTCTCCAAGTCCAACTCTAAACACTCTCGCCCTCCTCAATCCTTCGTCAGATTCTTTCACGAACTTTTTCTTGTTTTGCTGAGTCGAAGGTCGCGCCGTCTTCAAGAGATACGCGTTCCTCTGGTTCACCACTCCACGCCGCGGCCGTCTTTGTTGTCAACTGTCAACAATCTGGCCTCTCTTAACATTTCTGTGGAACATACTCCTCACGCCTGACAGATTTAGTGTTCCACTTATTTACAAACGCTTCGACTACTCACGGCTTCGCTGCACTATCATTGCTGACATATAGCTGTTCCACTTACATTTTATTTAGAAAAGATCATTATCATTCCTTCTAGAAATAATTTCCTTCTAGAAATTCATTATCTAGAAGGCTTCTTTTCGCATGGAATCTATATTAACAGTAGCACTGGAGTCGGGTGATATACCACTAACTTCAGGATTTCATAAATTTCATAAAATAAAATGTGTTACTGACTATTGACTTACTTCGATGCGATGCTATACGTGTTCTCTTGGTTTCTTCTGCCTGCTGCTTCGTTTAGGAGGTCGTAATCCATTGCTACTACCGTTTAGTAGCTCTGATCATTGCATGCAGTGATTGGCAGTCTGTGTAACGCCATGACCTGCTGCATCAATTTCCTTCAGTAAGTGAGAGGTGGTCAATTTCTGAATTAGTGCTGTGAAAACTTCCGTGCCAGACACTGTACTGTGTACCTCATGTTTTGAGCTCAATTTAGTTAAAGAATCTGACGATCATGTATTCATGCATGTGTTATCATTTGGTATTCTGGAGTAATCGTTTACACGTCCGTGTCAGTTCTGAAATTTAATTGTTCATGCATTTATACAAGCTGTACTTTTCCGATTGTTTACTGTTCTTGTCATTTCAAGAAGACTCATTCGGTTGTGTAGTTTAATTTGGAAATATTGAAAAGTATTGGCAGGTTCGCCTCCAATTCTTTTTAATCCGTGGTAATAAAGTTTAATTTTGAATAGTTTAATTGATAAATGTCTTTAACGCTTGAAATTTATAGCATGGACGAGATGTGTGACTTGTTCTTAATTGCTGGTGTCATTTTTGCTTGACGAATGGATTTCGTTGAAATTATTCTGGATTTGTTTGGGAATGATTTAAGAAGAACATTTTCAAATCTTTTGGTAGAAGGGTATGGATCTTCCATCTGAATTTTTGCCATTGACATCGATGAAAGTTTTTAAAAAATTTGATGGTCATGAAAAGCTAATTATTTGATGGTCTATCCCTTGACGAGGAAAGCTAGAGACTGCCACTTAGCATGGCTTGTCGGTTGGGTTCGACTACTGAAGTTCAATGGCTTTAAAATAAGAACATGTATATGGTAGCATTTTTTATCATTGTATAGTCAAAATAGTTGACTAGTGTCGTCTCAGAAATAGGTAATTCTGTGGGCTTATTTTGAAGCCGACATCCTTTTTATTTTTCAATGGAGAATTTCATTCGTGTATATTTCACCATTTTCGAATTTTTAATTCGTGATATAACATGCCCTGCATGTTTTATTTTATAAATGCCTCCTCAATTACAGATTTTCCAGTGGGAATTATGGCTAGAAACGCCCGTCATGTTCGATTAGATTAAAGCGTTTGGAGTAGAAAGTGGCGCTCTTCTGCCTTTATGGTTCAAAACAATTATCCTGCAACGTTCCTTCCGCCCAAAATTTGTAAGCTAATTTCTTGCGAAATTATGTTTCCATTCTTTTATGTCAGTAAAATGGGTATTGTCATTTTGATATTCGTCAGCGTAATGTGTTATTAAGCCTCGCATCCCTTTCCTGACAAAAAGTGTACAATTTTTGTCAAATTGATGTCTTGTGTGATAAATTACAATGGGCGAGAGGCTTTTTTCTATTCTGTTGATCCATTTTGATCGGCAAAATAAATTGTCAATGTTGCTTCACTGTACACGAATCACATTTCTATTGTTTAAAATGCCCTGTGGTTTTGAAGGAAAACTAGACGTACTTTCCTTTACCCGGTTGAGTTACGATGGGCATTCCCTGTTTAGCATTATTCGGTGAGGCAATATGTTGCTTTGGCTTACCTAACGTTGCGGGGAGGGTGGGCCCTGTTAAGCGGTGTTACGATGAGGGGCGGGCTCGCTGTCGGGGCTCTATATTTTGTCGGCTGGGGACCCCATTATGCTGCAGATTGTGCCCTCCTCCGTTGCACGCCGAGATCAACTGATAACCCTCAAAATACAGTGAGTAGTGCCGGACCTGTTACCACAACGGCCTTCACGCGTTTATCGTGCGCTCTTTTGTCTCTTTATTGCCTATCGAGCCTTGTTGTTTTCTCGCTCAACTTGCGCACGTATATACTTTTGTTTTTAGCGTGACTCTTTTGACGGGTTAGATGCAGTGTTGCGTTGGGGCGGTGTATCACGATTGAGAAGGGTTGCTGTTTCGATTAGGTTTCTAATATCGCGCATGCGAGTAATTTTGTTAGTAATATCTCTTTTTCCCTTTCATGTAAAACCTCCTGATCTCTCCTGCGTTCAGTCTTTACCAAATGTTTGGAGTAATTTCTCATAAATTTTGTAACATGTTAAGTAAGGATCTAGGTTTATTATCTGAATTACCCTGCAAACTTAATGGTTGGCTTATTTTACTGTTTGAATTGCTAGTGATGAGTGGATATAGTTCCTTGATCTGCCACCAGAATGACCTAATTCACTAATGACTATGATCCGACTCCATAAGAAGTTAGCGTTAACAAATTATTGATTGAAGATGTCATATTACTCATGTGCTGGATTTTTGCTTCAGAAGATATGGACACTTTTGTAGCGGTTTCCTGTGTTCAGAAATTATTAGCACTCAAAAAAAGTGCAATTGAAAAGGGAAAAATAATTGCAGGAAAAGTGGAACCATGAAAATACGAGTATGTATCCGAATGTTCAGCACTAAGTTCGAGAGCTGAAATAAAGAAATGGAGTGACTTCCATTTCAATGGTGAATTTCTCAAGTTCTTTGAGTTTGTGTTGCGCAAACTTGTGAATTCAAAATTTTTTAAAGAAAATAACGAAAACTTTTCTGACAAATTTAAGAAGAAAAATTAATCTATTGAAGGAAATCGGGCTCTTGAATTTTTGTTCAAAATGACAGGCATTGAAAGACATCATGTTATCAAAAATTTGTTTTTTGATAACATGTAAATAACTGCGATGGCGCACATTTTGTTCGCAGACGTCTTTTTGTTTACTGTCAAGCTCTATTACCAAATCAGGAAGATACGATTTCCTACGTTCAACGGCTTAGTGTTTCACAGTGCGAGCTACATTTGTGTTATGTATTTAATACCTTGACTGCGACGCGTGAGCCACCAACGGTCGTTCAGGAGATTTTCAAGATGGTGCTGATCGATCCCAATTTCATTAATACTAAGTCAAAACTAAATGTAGGCACGATCCAGTTATTGTTTGTTATTTTCAACATTGCTTCTTGAAAGTTGTATTGAATTTGAGTTGAATATAAAACTTGAGTTCTACTCGCCGCATTGAAAGTGTTGTGTAAAAATGTTGAATAAAACAGTAATGTTACTCTTCCAAATATCTTAATTGGAACGTGATGTACCTAGAATCTAGGAAGCTGCCAATAGCAGCGGAAGGGTAGCAGAGCTGAAACAAAGAATCCTTTACTTCCTCACGAGAGGACTGATATTAAATTTATAGGAATTAGCTCTCCCAGGGGGAAGATATGAGGTCCTGAGATGAGGGTTAGATAGGCCATTCTTATTTTGAAATTAAATTTTTCTTGTTTTGTTGCAGACCATCTTCTATCGGTTGATTGCTATTCGTTTTCCAGCTCGTATTCCACGTCTTCAGCGTTCATTTTGTCTCGTAAACCTCTTTCAATCTCGCCGTTTTTATGAGGAGGGTGTGGGAATACACCTTGGGCATAGATTCCTTGTTCCCTAATCCAATACTAAATGCATGGTGCGTTCCTCTTTCCTCTATTGGGAACACTTTTTTGTGGTTATATAAGGATGCATGAACTAAGTTATAATCTAATCCATTTTATTCAATCTCCATTGCATATAACTGCCTTGAGTACGTTTGTTCAAGGGGACACGAAAACTGGTTCCGAGCGGAGAGTTAATTAGGCCTCTTTTATTGAAATGAATATTTTTTATTTTACAAAGGATCCTCTTTTCCCTGGTTCACTGCTGTCCTGTTTTTCAGCACCTCCGACTTTCTTCTTTAACTTTAATTTTTTTCCTAAGCTTCGTCTCAGCTTACTGTTTCCATACGCTGGACATCTTGTGCAAGAACCTTGCATACCTTTTGCATAGGTTCTGCGTTCCCAGAATTCCGTACTAAATGCATAACTAAATTCCATTCTTTATCTTTCCTCTCGTTGAACATTGCCATTATGGTAAGGGAGGCTGAAACTAGTTTATCATCAATCAATCATATAGAATTATGACCAGGATCGGTCCTATAATCATCTCTTAGATTCTAAGTATGAAATAATATGGCGACTTCAGTTACACGGACATCAATCTTTTTAACTCCTACTGAGGGGTCGGGTGCGTTCAAGATCTTAACTGCATGAGCTCTTCAAGAAAAGGTTGCGGAAATTTATGATGGCTTCATTTTGTTGCGACTTTTTTGTATTTACTGCATGAATTCAATGGACCAGAACACTCTCTCGTTCTTAGTTTCCTAATTAGCAGAAAATCAAATTCTCAAACTAAACGGTTCAGTGTTTTCTTTGCTATTTAAACTGTTGGAATAATTTTCGTTCAATAAATATTTTATTGTGCTGTCCTGCATTGTGACGGCATGCATTTCATTAACTGATAGTTTCATGGTCTTGGTACCCAGAACTAAGCGCGTCGCGAGCAGGAAATCAGATCTTCATTTTTCACAAGCTATTGGCTAAATGTTTGTGTTTCTTTCAGCTCGCCGTACCATTTCATTGCGAAAGCGAGGGACAAAGCACACATTAGTGTCCGCAGTAAGCTCATCTCTCTCATCTTAGCGATGCGTTATCCGAAAGACGCTTCAAGTGTCCGCTCTCACGGTTGCGTCCTTGCGTGGGGCCCCACAAGGCCCTGCTCCCGTAGCGCGACCCCCCGCCCAGCGCTGCGCCGTGACCCGCGCTGGCGTGCCGCGGTCGCAACGCGCCGCTGGGCCGCTCGTGTGGCCGCCGCGCTCCCGCTGCCTGCCATGTAACTCATCGTGCCCATCTCACTAACGCTAATTCACTCAAACGGCAGGCGCGCTACGAAAGAGGAAACCTGCACCTAGTTTTCACCCTAGGTCTCCTGCAAGATGGTACTGGCAACTGAAGGCTGCCGCCACTCGCAGCCTGAGAACTCGCGGAAATTTGTGACATAAAAAAGGGTTTTTGAAGTTCTCTAGATGCGTATCGAAGGTCTTCATGTTGTTAAAATAAGCCCATTTGAAGTTGATGAATTGAATGTTTATCTGAATTGCTTCTTGCAAGGGTCGTGAATTGCCAGTACAGCTCTGAAGAACCGGTTCATGGGTTTAATACAGAAACACCGATTGACTCAGTTGAGAATTTTCAATTTTTCATGGTTACTACTTTGCGTTTTCAAGGCTTATTTTTGATCACTTCAACTATAAATAGGCCTTCGGGACTCCTATCTTTTGTGCCTACTTCAGTTTCTTCAGTTTTATGCCATCTTGGTAATTTTTTTGTATATTTTCCCCTCTTTTTCCTAATTTGTTAATACTATGCGCTGGGGACCCTGTGTAGGAACACACTGTGTGCACAAATTCTGTATTTTCTACAGTCTATACGAAATGATCCCTCTCTTCCTGTCGTGAGATCATCTTCATTTTGGCTAAGGAGTCGTGAACTTATTAATATAATATTGTAAGGATAATTTCACTTCACTTCTGCTCGGGCCTCACTCTCCCTGAAAACTCATAGAAATCCACGCCTGCGTGTGTGTGTGTGTGTGTGTTTTTCAATTCATCATATTCTGTTGATCAGTAGTTATGTCCTGGATTATTGGTATACAAGTGGTGTTCTTTTGTAGTTACTAATTTGTCAATAGCATAATTGTTCTTCAGTGATAGGAGATCGCCTAGTTTTTTAATACGTAGGAAGTAAGTTGTGTTTTTATTAATTATTTAATCATCTTTATGTACAATTTTATTTGATGCGGCTAAGAACTAAAAAAACGAATTTTGAATTTTGAGACCTGCATTTTTTTCTTAAACTTTGCTCGATTTCTCTGTGCGTTGCTGAGCGAGTGTTTTCTCTGACGTTCAAAAAAGTTTATTTCATCCGAATGCAAGGACACTCCATTACTGTTCTACCTACTTTATTTTTTTGAAGTATGTTCCAAAGTGTCAAATGTCGTGCCGCATCCGTAAGAGACTGAAATTTTCTCGGAACAGCGAGGTGGTTCAGTCAGTTCCTGGATAGTTCACGGACATTGCTGTGGGCGACCTGTCAAAAGCATTTTTCCAAAGAATTGTAATCTGATGCATTTCTGTTACATTATTATACGTCGAATGATCAATTACTGCTTCTCTTTCCAGTGCGCACATTTTTGAGTTGTGTGCACCAAAATATTTTAGAAAACAATGTACGAATTGCTATTTCTTTATAATTGAGAAATTTTCAAGTCAACTGCGATTAATTTATCGAGTGATTTCATCGTATTTTCTAATCAAAGTAGAAAAATTAATTGCGCTTTCAACAATCAAGCAATATGTTGACTGATTTATTATTTTTTTTATCATGTTTTTTTTTAGTATTAGCGTCGTGGGCTTCGAATTATCCTGTTAATTGATTTTCTGAACTTCGTACTAAATCGTGCCTTCCTCATTTTCCTCATTGGAACACCTTTGTTGTGGTTAGGGAGGCTTAACTAACTCATCTAGTCTAATCTGTCCTGTTTAAAATTGTTTTATCGATCGCACGTTTTGCTGTATCCACTTTCTGTTCCACTTGATTGTGGTCGCGCACAATTTTTGTCTCTGAATTGCTGCAATGACTTCGATTTGTAAATGTTTTATTTGAATGTATTTGACAGCTATTTGGTTCCTTCATCAGATTTACATCTCACTCGTGTCACGTAACAGGACAGCTTCTGAACAAAATCTCAAACCTGCAGGTTCAGTTGCTCTCTTTTGAATGCAATTAGTGAGAGGCGGCAACGTTGCAGCTAAAGTTCGTTGCTAGGTCAGTGATGCAAGCGCTGCGCTTCGAAATCCCATGTGTCGCTGTTTTAGAATATGCAAGTGCCAGAGGTGGGCGTACAGCTCGTACCTCATAATTGCCTCCCACGCCCGACAGGCAACTTATTTCTAAATTCTTGTTCTCTTGTGGCTCATGAGCTCTGTGCTCGTCTTCCTCTGTCTTCCGTTGATTGGAGACTCGTTTTTAGAGTCCCTAGTTAGAAATGTTACCTGTAATGCCATTGCCCGCGTTGCTAAGTTTGATGGTGCGGCACGTTTTTTTTTTAATTTTTTCTTGTCATGTAACGAGATCTCGTCTATTCAGTAACACATAATGAATTTTGTTGCAAAATATCACCGTATATCTGTTAAGTCGTAAATGTATTTCGGACTCGCCCTGTAGTGAGGGCTACTGCGAAAATCTAAATTCTAGTTTATGTCATCTCAGTCGTTGTATATTTTTCCTTCGCTTTGGTATTTCTTACAGTAGGATCAAGTCTTCTGATTGACATTGATAGTGGGAATGAGTATGCAGTGAATCGTGAAAGGTCGTAAGGTAAAATCCTCTTTCCTTTGTGTGTACGCATTTCATTATAAAACTGCCAGTTTCTCATCCTATTATGGTTCTAGTTTTCTAGATTTGCGTTACGTTCAATGTCTCGGTCCATTCTTTCGGCGGACGACAATTTCAAGTGTCACAGTTATCAGATGTGCCCAAGGTCGATGTCAAGAGCCATTACTCCATCAGATCTGCTCAAGCACTCGAGACTCACGACCAAGCACAGATCTCACGTCGTCATCGCTTCAAAGACTTTCCGCTAATGCTTTGCACCCATTGCAAAACGTACAAAATTTAAACCTAAGAGGGTTATTTCAAAAAAGCAATTCAGCATCGATTTACGAGTGTAGGAGCTATTAAAAGCACAAGGATAATTGGGATCGAGGAGCACAGGATTGCGGTGTCGGCCTCCTTTGTTCCGCGGTGCGGCCTGCGCCGCCACCCTGCTGCCCTCGCGCTCTTGCGCAGCCGACCTGACCTCCGCTGGTGCGCCCGCCCTCGCATCGCCGCCCTGGGATAACGGCAACCCATCGCGTAACCCTCGACTCAGCTCTTTATTTGCCCCACGAAATGCATCAAAATTCCGGTGGACTTTAAGCAAATGAAACTCAAGATTTGAGAATGAGTGTTATTGTTGATTACCTGTTTCTTCCAGAGAATTTTATTTTAGTTTCTATATCGTTTACTTAATTTTTATGCTTCCTTGATACCTGTCTGTAACTTTTATTTACTGGTGAGAAAATTATTTATTGTTGATATCTTGGGCTAGGGTGAGATATTAAGGGCTATTTGGGTAGTTTTCGAAAATTTCCAAAAGAATATTATGTTTTGTATGGGCGCCGATTGTTTGTGATTCGCGTATTTCGTTTGATTGTTAACTATTTTTTTGAATAAGTATTGCGTGCATTTTTCAAGAGTATTTTCAAGAGAGCGTTTGTTTCAGCTCATAAATTTATTTCACTCGTGAAAACTGCTAGTCGTTTGAAATACCTAGTTCCAATAGCCTTGAACTCTGTGTGGAGATTACCCGGTTGCCGAAATCCTTGAACCGCTCTTGGAAAATTTCTAAAACTTCTCTGAGATCGGTTTTGTATCTCCTGCCACCCACGCGCGCATGATGAACGCGTCCCAGACACGCCGCGTGCCGCTGTGGGGCGCAATGTCTTGTGTCATACGACTGTTCTACTGGAGCTCTCGCCAACATGTTCAAAACAATGGGAAGTATGCAGTTCGTATCTGTAACATGATAATTTCCTACACTCATCCCTTGATTTCGAAGTGTGTTGAGATTACCTCAATTGCCGGCAAATTATCGCGACGATTGGAGTAGAACGTAAGAAGTTTGAATTTTGTCGTACGCAACGATATTTGTTACAAAACAAAAATGCCCGTCAGCTGTTCTTCGGAGCGTGAGCACGTCTCCACCCGGGCAACTGACCGGAGCTGTGAGACGTCCCCCGTGATGACACCCTGGGATGTCCATGCCCTCAGATGTGTTCAGTGTCGCGGCTTGCGTAAGGCAAGTTGCGCTCTGACGGTCACGCCGCGCGAGTCAGAGGTCACTCTAACAAACCTTAACTAATTCCCTGCCCTGCTCTGTCATAGCTCCCTCTGCTCCCCTCGTCGCGGTATTTCTCTTTGTTGCTTTATTAAAGTCATTCTTCAGTGATTGCTTGCGAGCTGGGGCGAAAAGTAAGGTCTAGAACGTTATTGCGTGCAACTGCTTTATTTCTTTATAGTCATTCTGTTTTGGTACTGTGGAGTAAATGGTATTGTACGGAAATAATACGGAAATATTTGTGGTCGAGTTATTTGTGTTCGGATGTGTTTGTGAGGTGGTAAGACTTTACCTAAAGAAATAATTGTTTTGTTTTCTTTAACGTTTGCTGACTTCCAAACTAAGCACATGCGATCTATTTGTTATCCTGAAATGAACTTTTTATATACAACGAGTGCAGTTTTTAGCAAATGCTGACGTGACCTACATAGTTGGTTCATTGTGCTGACTTACTGCAAGTACTGTTCGTATTCCTTCAACACGTGTCAACTGATGAGAGACCAGCAAGTTCCTACATTTCGACTACCCAAAAGTCAGATACGGCTTAGCTACTTTTTACATCAATGGGGGTTCAACCGCAGTTGAGAGAGAACACTATTAGTGGAAACATGTTAAGGGACTGTGTTTATTTTGCATTCATTATTCATCCGCCAAATTTATGATGTTGGAATTTATTCTGGACTTTCACAACTGCAGTGCCCATTTCCTGCTGTTTTCTGTCATTACGTCACACCGTAGGAAGCTCTAGCTTCACTCGGCTCCTAGTTTATTGTATATTTAGCATAAATGGTTGAACGGAGTGTTGGGTTCATTTCAGTGTTAGGTTCTTATAGGCCACCTCCAATGTCAACTTTACTCGAGCACGCGTTTAACTGCCTTTAAACTGTGGAGCCTTATGGCTTTGAAATATTCCAGTTGATGCTTTTTGAACTCCAATAATCTACTGCTCATCATGATGAATTGCTTGTAATTGTTTCGTTCGTGTAGGAAATACCTCATTAAATAGTTCATAACTTACCGAATCAGTGGTTCAGATAATGTTCTTAAGTTGCTAGTCGCTTGCAATATTTTCATTACTTGAACTGATACCGATATAAAACAGGGTTGTGTCCGTTTTATATTACAATCTATCACAGTTTATTTAAGCGCACTATTATTTAGGCTTTTTTTCTTTTCCAGCATTTCATTAAAGTTGAAATAAGACTTCTGCTATTTTACGGAGCGATTTAATATTGCTATGTTAAATATTGAAACGTTTTCATAAATATCAGTTATGTATATATATATCTATTTATTAATTTTTCAGATACCGTGATATCTTAGCCTGAGAGCTTCAAGGTTGTCGAGGATTTCCGTCGTACTTTCGCATTCGCTTCGTACTCTACGTTTTTGTTGCAATATACTCTTTTCTTCGTCTGATATTATACCCGTATTTTTTTTAAGACCGTTACTTAATGTCAACCTTGTTGTTCCGAAAGAAAACAAAGGGTTCTCTAAAATAGCGAATCGGTGGCAGCTTCGAATGAGCTGTTGCTCAACCTCCTCTTGTAAATAGAGAGACGTCACTGCTACAGCTCCGCCACTCGTGATCTAACACCAGCATTGACCAACACTCGGTCAAACAATAAAGGAGGTAATTGGCCTTACATAATGACGCTCCTGGTGTTCCGACCACTACTTTCCAGAGGAATTTCTTCGGGCCTCTCTGCAGCGTCAAAAAATAGCTCAGAGACAAAATTTTGAACTCGTAGTTTCATGAGAGGTCATCTGGGCCTTCCTATTGAGCAATGGAGAATAACCTCTTTGATGCTAGGGTAGAATTTTTTGTTGTTGGTGAAGGAATGTTGCCCTCTGTGGACGTAGTCAATGTGTCGTTACTCGTTCATTTTTCGTAAAAAATCAAATTAGCGTCAGAAGAGGTTATTAACGGACGCCCTGACAGCTGCTCGGTCAACTTTTTATTTCGTCCTTTTTCTGTCATTGTTTATTTGGTATCTGAATTGAAAAGGCTTTTGTCTATCAGACTTCAGAGAAATATTACCGATAAAAAGAAGCTTTATGCGAGCAGAAGAAACGCTGTTCACGCCGCATTAATGGCTCAAGAAGGGCCCCTCTGCTGAGTCGTATTGTCTCTTTATTTGATACGAAATTTTCTTCAGAAATATTTCAAGGTTTCAAAACTGGAATCCGTGTGAACGAAACTTGCTTCTTAGTCGTCTAGAAATAATGCGTCTTTTTGTCTTCATAACGTGCAAGTATTCATCGTTTTGCTGGGGAATTAGAATGCCGCTATCGTGTCGAGGTTATTTTGATGTTTTGGCAATTCAGCTTATTGGAAATTTAACACGTGGCTTGCGGTACGGCCCATCAATGGGTTGTGCTTAAGTTTTTACAACTTCGAAAACGATTCATCGATTGGTCGTTTGAAATATTTTAACAATTTGTTAAAATTAGTAATTCTCAATATTCCCAGTTAATGTATGTTATTTATACAATTGATAACAACTTTTGACTTTAAATGTGAGTTGAATTTTGAACCCATTGCATTGTTAATGAGGGAAATATTTCAGTAATAGTTTTTATCGTGTCAGAATTTTTCGAGTAGTTTGTATGGGAAGCTTAATATTTATTCGCCTGAGTGTAGCATGAAAATGTCATCTTTGCACTGAAAACGGCGTTAGTTCCCGAGTATTGCTCCTTAAACCCCCTCAGGGGGATACAAATATTTTATCTATGGGAATTAGCACTCCCAGGGGGACAATGTGAGGGCCCGAGCTGAGAGTTAGGTAGGCCTTCCTTTTGTTGAAATAAAATGTTTTTATTATGGTAAGGACCATCTTTTTTCGGTTCACTGCTGTCCTGTTTTTTCAGCACCTACTACTTTCTTCTTCAACTTTGATCTTGTTTCATGAACTTCTTTCTTATCTTACTGTTTCTATGCCCTTTCTGCGTAGATTCCGCGTTCCCTTAACTCCATACTAAATGGTGCCTTCTTCCTTCCTCTCTTTGGATCGCCTTTGTTGCGGATAGGGAGGCTTAAACTAACCAATAATCTAATCTATTGCTCCTTAAAATGTCACTCTTAAAAATGAGGAATTGCGTTTATCACCCGTTGAAATGAAGTGCTACGTGTGTCTCTAATTGTTTTCATAGAAATTGTGAGGAATCGTTAAAAGAAAATGACTCTGCGCGTGTTGAAAAATAAGCTGCTCTTTTACTTGCTGAGAAATATTCCTCACGTGTTGCTTTGCTATGTTGCACTCTATTGCTGTTAAAGCTCGGCTTTTTCGAATGGTGATGGCTCGCAAGTACATCCAAATCGCTTCTTCTTTGAGTAGCTATCCTCTTTCATTTATTGTTCATTGTGTGAAATAATCTGGCCTTTTCTCAGTCGGATCATTTTTCAGAGTGAACAACCGCTCATAAGCATAGGATAAGTAACAAGTTTAGGTATGTTTGTCTTGGGCGAAGTTCTTTCCGGGCGTTTACTGAGAGTAGTTAAATTGTGGGGATTTCACGTCATCAGTACAGGGAGTGAAGCAAGTGTAATAGAGCGCTTTAATTTCAGTATTGTATAATTATAGTTAATTTCTATAATTCATACGAGTTTTTCTATCACCAAAAATTATACTAAATACTGATGTTGGTTTTGTTTCGGTGTAAATTTTTTTATTTTTAACGATATTATTTACATAAATATTGGAATAGCTTATTAAGATTTTTACATTGAAACTGAAACGAAGATTTTATTTTCAGTCTGCCACTATTTTAGCACACTATTATTTTAGCACACTATTATTTCATTATGCTATCATTTCAATTTGCTATTATTCAAAGTGAATATTTTACAATTATTGGACATCAGCACTTTATTCAATTTTATTAATGAACTCTGGCAATGCCCACATCATCCCCAGCTAGTTAAATGGTCACGGGGACATTACACACAACCAACTCACCCTGCTGAGACCAACATTCAGTCATTTCCTGCAAGCAATTCTTAGAGATAACTGTGCTTCATTAAGTTATGGACTACTCTTTTAGTGATGCTCGTAACGAGCGTGATTACTTGCAGCAGTACATGTCTGCCATTAGCCTTCAGTTGACGGATGGGTGAGCGGTGCAGCGAGCGCTGAGCCGCGCCTTTTGGGGGCCTGTGGTCCAGTCATGGTGCCTCGTGCTGGTCCCCTGGTGCAGCTACGGTCAGGCTTACAAGCTGTCGGAGCCTCATTAGATGTCCGTCCCTCTGACATTTTAGTTTGTTCTATTTCAGTTGGGGTACGTCTCTGAATATTAATATAATTCGTCTCATATCCGTAAAGAGGCAATGCAAATTGACTCTTTCATCCTGTTTGTGCCCACCCTTATTGAAAACATGTCATCTAAACTGAGTTCGTTAAGGGGGGCGAATAAAATGCAAGATGGAATATCTCCCATAATCGAAATGCGGATCACGGACGGACCTGGCCCTGCACTTTAATGAACGTATGATGTGATGTTAAACCTGAGGAGTGCATCGTTTTGATGTGTCTCTTTAAATGTTTCGTCGATTTGCTAAAAAAATTGACAACTGTTCAGAAGAATGCTTCTTCGTGTCTTAAATTATCAACTGCTTTATGCATGGGAGGGAACTTAGAGTTTTCTTGCTAATCTGTCTTTGAATTTCATATCTCCTCCCAAAAGGCATAGGATAGACAGTTTGTCTATCTTATGCTCTGGGGGCTGGTGCTTCCAGAGGAGATGCTGTTAGGGTTAGGGCCTCAACTGTTGATAGATTTTCGGGACTTCTATTTTTCGTGCTTATTTGGTTTCTTCCAGTTTTCTTACTTACCTTCTTCGCTATCGTGTCTTTGTCTTTTCTTTTTCTTGCTTCTTAATCTACTATTTCTATTCGCAAGAAATCCTGTGTAGGAAAACATTTTGTGCATTAATTCCCTACAGTCTATACTAAATGGTCCCTTTCCTTTGCTCTCTTGAGATTCCTCTTGTCGTGTATAGAGAGTCTAAAACTAGTGTAATATATTAATGTCACATCCCCGCGTTTGTCTAAGCACTCTTAAAAATTGATCCAGGCACATTCAAATATATTGAAAGTGAAATGCAATAAACATACAAAGTTTAGTTAATTTGAAGTTCAAGTTAAACTCCAAGTGAAAATTTGACTTCTACGCAAGGAACTCAACTATCAATAATGAATAATAATTATTTTTTGATAGTTTCTTTTATTTGATTACATTATTGTTTGCGCAAACGGAGTCCATGACTTTTGTACTGTACCCCTTACCGACTACTGTACCTGTAGTGCATCCTTTGGTACTTTGGTTTAAATTTTCAGCCGAACAGATGCGTCTCAGAAGGGGGAACGTATGAGGTTCTGATCAGGAAATTTGGTTTTCCTTCCTTTTATGGGAGTGCACTGAGTCTTTGTTTGGTTCGGGCTCACTGCCTTATTTTTCTCCAGCACGTTTACTTTCTTCAAATTTTTTCGTGTTTCATAAACTTCTTTTAACCTTGCTGTTTCTATGCGTAGGGTGTGAGATACACCTTGTACACTGAATCCCCGTTCCCTTTATTTCATTATAAATGGTGCTATAATCTCTTGGGAGTCCTTTTATGGTTGAACACCTACGTTCATAAATGAGAAATTCACTTTGTTGTATGCACATTTTTGAAGTTTACACTTGTCGGAGAGAGCTTGTAACTCCCTAATGTTTTTATTATAATCGCAAAACTCAATTTGGGAGAATTTAAATTTCTTGAAACTCAGAAAATTGTACAGATGTCACGGACCGCATGTAAAGCTGGAGATTGTTCACGTCTATTAATATTATAATCACCTTTCGCATTCATTGTTGAAGTGATAATTCCAATGTTCTGGATGCGTGTACTGCACTGGAGGGCGTATCTCAGTTCGAGTCCGAGTTGAGTGGTGTGGGCAGTCCATCAGAGCATTATGTTGATGAGCATTACGCGTGCAGCATCACGCCATTACGAGGCACGGGTGTTGCTCAATGGGAGGCTCTTAAACACAGCGCTCGACGCTGTAACTCTCGTGTAGGGCTCAAACGGAGCGTTTTACGATTGCTGAGGTGTCTTTCTGGACTGCCAAACTGAACTGTTGTAATCTTGTCTGCCTTATAGGAGCCCCATACCAGCCTTCTCTTAACGAAGGCTAATGGTCTCTGCCCTTTTATTTCGTAGGCTGATGTGCTTTCTGAACTGTTATACTTTCCTTTTTACTGGATGGCAAAGATGCACGAGTTTTGATGGTATTCCTCGTTATGTTTTAGTCTTCTTTATTTTGGCTCTTCAGTTGTATCGTATTTCCCCAAGCTAGGTATTCTATCGCTTTGCTCTAGGTTGGCTTCGGGCAATCTACCACCAGCACGTCTCGTCGTTTTTATTATCATTTCGCCTTTCAATCGTGACGAGGTATTTACCTATGCGTTCGTTTGCTAGTATAACGAACTGTGCTGGCAAACGACATGACCAAATTTTATGCCCTACGGACGTCATTTGGACGTCGTCAAATATTTCTTTACAATTGCTAGGCTGACAGACACGGAGGTTTAATCCTTAATAAATAATAGAAAGTTGATTTTAGCATGAGTAAGTTCATGTAGATATTAGGCTTTGAAAACTTTAAAAAAGTGTCCGAAAATCATTTTGTAAAATTATAGCGGTCAGCTCATTGTGCTAGAAAAAGAATAAAGTTCGGAATTTTGAGTGAAACTTTCGTGATTCCGAGGCCTGATTCATATTGATAACTAGGTCGACGATATAGTTCATGTCTAATGGTGCCTCCATTATGTGGAGTTCGATATTATTCTAGTTTGGTTCCTCGGCATTCTTTAGTTTTTCTTTTCCTGTTATGCTCTCTAATAGAAGGGCTTGTCGATTCATTCATATTCGACTTATTCTTACGTAACTTCCTTCACGGGTTTCTTAGAATCTTTGACTTTCTTATTTCTTTTAAATTTGTGCGACCTTTGATGCTATTTCCGTTGTTTAAGCATTTGTGATGAGACGCGCTGTTCGAATCTTACTTCGTTTGTCGTATTTCTCCATAATTATTTGCCTGAGTAGACAGCTACACAGCATCGGAAAGTGAGTTGTGTTTCTTCGGAAAAAAATTGAGTGTAAGGGTGGGGGCTTAGGAGATTTCGATGCATCTTTGATACCGATCTTAGCTCAAAATAAGCATAAATAGCGTCGTTGACATGCCTGATACAGTGACTCGGTCCAACTTTTGTTTCAAATTTTTTTGGTGCTTTTATTAGTATAATGATTTGTTTTCACTTCCGGACAAACAATGCGTCGTTGTTTGTAAGCGATGTTGTTCAAGTTTTGTTTCCACCTTCATTTACACAAAACCGCAGTAAGAAAGACTCTGTTCCCACCACTTAGTGTTATGCTTCTATAATTAAGTATACCTTAGCTCACTATAATTCATGTAGCGGTATCCTGTGATAATTGCGTTTGTCTCTCACAATGTTTTCAACAGTTATTGAATCTTCCAGTTTTGATTTCACAAAGGCGAACTAATTTTTTGATCTTACAAATAGATGAGTGACGAAGAATATCAGGGAATGTCAATTCCGATTAGAGATTCCGAGGGCTGCTTTCTACAGCAAACGATTCAGTTGACTGCGCCTCATAAGTTGTACTTATTATTTTCGACCTGGGCCACGCATGCTTTTCGTACGTATCGACTCAAAACGGTTCTACATCCTCTAGTTTTCGTGCAAACTTGCCTCCATGTTGGCCTTTTTAACCGGAACTCTGCGTTAAGTTTTCCCCTTCACCAGCCTGTCAGAAATCATGCAGAATGTAAACGTATCGTGTTATTGCTAAATGTTCGTTTTTATTTTGCGTACAGCGTTCATGTTAAAATTGATTAACAGCTCAAATAATGAACGTGATATGGCAGATTGTCCACTTAATTGCAGTGGATGAAGAGCTGAGTTTTCCAATTACGTTTTAGTGTCTGAATCTCATGCATATTCTTGCCTCCAAACGTGCATGGTATTATTAGTAATGCTTGATTTGTAGTCTCCTTTCCAATGTTCGTTCTGATCGGTGGAGCGTTTCATCATGACATGCATTCAGAGCATTTGCATTTTCCCCAACCCGCGGCTATCTTGCTGCTCTAAGTTAAAGGACAAGAAGCCTCCCCCTGACCAACAGAAGACGTGCGAGCGATATTATAAAAAGGACGGGTACAATATTGGGCACGGGCGGTTTCCCATGCCCAATATTGTACCCGTCCTTTTCATAATATCGCTCGCACGTCTTTTGTTGGTCAGGGGGAGGCTTCTTGTCCTTTAACTAGCGTTTTCACATTGTGATCATGCGTTGGACTCCAATTTAATTGATATCCACGTTCGCCGCAAACTTTTTTGCCCAACTAAGCTGGGATTAAAATATCTCGATTTTTTTCCTCGATCATGCTTGACTAGCTGCGCTTGCTCTGGAATTCATAAGTCAGTGTCGGGAGTGCACTTCTTGTTCACTTTCTTCCTCGTTAAGGTGGGCTTCGGGGCGTTTCGATGAAGCTGGCAAATTTGTGTTCTGATTCTGTTCGTGGCGATCCTCACGCGGAGATGGCTTGTATGGACTTGAGCACCATCTTCGACTCAAATGTCTTTTGTTTGAAGGAGATTGTCTTTCAACGCATTTCGGGGACTTAGCATTCCTCGGGGATGTATAAGATTTCAGCTGCAGTTAGTGGGCATGTTGATGCTCTCTACCCTCGTTTGTGTGTACTTAATTGAAGAACGAACGCTCCTCAGGGAACTCTATGTAGCTACTCTTCATAAAGTTGTTATAATCTGGATACCATCCATTTTTGCTTCAGTAATTCTCATGGAAGAATTTATTTGGAAAGGGTGGAGCTGACTAGGTCGACTAATGTCCCTAATGTAACTAGGTCGACTTAGAAGAACTTAGCTGCCAGCTGAACCTCTGCGACGACGCAAATTGCTTGAAAATAAAGTTCTGTGGCAGGACTTTCAATAAACATCTTAGTTTTTGTAGTGGTACAGTTGCTGTAAAAATATACTTGGTTGCCACACGTGCTAATATATCTGGCTCAAATCCTAAACCTTCAGCTTTTTTGAAATTAATTTCAGAATACAGCTCGTCAGGAAGGAAAATGCAGTACGGAGGGTAGCTGACTAGTGAACTTTTAGTGCGAGCTGCATCGATATGACAACGCAAAATATTTGAAAATCCTGTCGCTGGTTTGTTACCGTGATCCTTATTTTGAGTTCAAAACTGTCTTGAACTTCGCACGCTGATAGATAACGTTCGTATGTTTTTACCCGTGAAAAGAAAGCTAGCTGGAATTTATATGGGGCATCCTCGCTTTGTAGAAGGCAAAAAAGTTTTTCTCGTGCTGATCAAACGACGAACAAGTTCTAATGTATGGCGTTCTGCCATGTGAACAAAGATGCCCCAACACAGTGAAATGTAGCCTTTTTCAACTCTGAAAATGTTGAAATCTCCGGTTGCTGATCTTACATGGTTTATGCGCGCCGCATCGGATTCTGTGATTGACAAATTCGTTCTCCTCTTGCGAGTGCCTGCTGTGAAGCAGGGTTATGGCGGCACTCACGCTAGGTGTTACATGGAACGTTGCGCAAGAGTTGAACTCTCAACTTTTGAGTTCTATGCTAGTGAGAGTAGCATTCCACTCTTGTTTCGGAGCCTTATGAGCTCCCTTGTCTGTAGCTGCGGGCTGTTAATGTAGCTTCTTCTAGGGTTCGACATTTTCCAAAACGCTGAACTGCAGGGGGAGTTGGATGACATTTCCCGTAATGTTGAACTGCGTGTGGAATTGATTGATGACATTTCCCAGAACGCTGAACTACATTTGGAGTTGAGTACATTATGCTTGACAGATCTTGCGAGGAATTTATCAAGTTACCTTGGAATAATTATTCGCTCCGCACTGCTTGTAATAGATTTCTGTACGCCTAGGTTACTAAAAACAGTAATGTGTGCAATTTACTTGAATAAACGTGGTTTCTTTTCAACAATTATTTAAAATTATAGGATAAATCTATTCGGGGAAAAATGGGTTTAATTCATTTATGGTGTAAGATATAAATATTTTACGGTTATATTTCTTACTAAAGTATTTCAATTCTATTCAGGTTCAACATAAAACACTTTTCATATTAATTCTTTCTGTACGTTTAACTCCATATTTCTTGCTCAGATAGTTTATTTATCATTTCAATGTGTGCTTTCCATCCAAACGTTATTCGGACTCATATTGCTCGAAAAACTTGTAAATTTGTATTTTGAACAGTCCCCTCAGGGGGATACAACTACTGTATCTTTGGGAATTAGCGCTCCCAGGGGGACAATGTGAGGGCCCGAGCTAAAGGTTAGGTAGGCTTTCTTTGTGTTGAAATAACATTGGTTTTTGTTTTGTTACGGACCAACTTTTTTCGGTTCACTGCTGTCCTGTTTTTTCAACACCTACTACTTTCTTCTTCAACTTTGATCTTGTTTCATGAACTTCTTTCTCATCTTACTGTTTCTATGTCCTTTCTGCATAGATTCCACGTTCCCATAACTCCATACTAAATGGTGCCTTCTTCCTTCCTCTCTTTGGATCTCATTTGATGAGGATAGGGAGGCTTAAACTAACTAATAATCTAATCTATTTTGAACAGTTTTTAAAATTTAATTCTTCCTTTATTTTATATTTCAAAATATTTTCACCATTGAATGAACGTGTCCACATTTAAGGAGTTGAGTGAATGCTCTACGCAATGACGGCTTTCTTGGGTTTCACGCTTTTTCTTATCTCTAGTGCTTCTGTAATTCTTAGTTCAGCCGTACGCTTTTCGTCTCTCTAACTATACCTCATTTGTATGCCTTCGATGACATTAAGATAGTTGAATGGATTTCCTTTCGTTTTACTCCCAGTCTTAAGAAGTCTTTCCTTCTCTTAGTGGCAAGTACGACTTCTTGGGTTGCAAGCTCGACACGACGAGTTTATCTCAGAAAACCTGCGTGGCAAAGTAAAGCCGCTATTTTTATGGAGATCCTCGAATAAAACTTGATATTTCGTCACACATTTCTTCATCGAAAGCCGATGACTCCGCTGCAGTTTTTCCGTTGCAAGCTCAGAGGTTGGTGCTTTATACCAGGCGTCGGGAAGTCTCCCCCTTTAATTATGAACTGATTCTTGCAGCGCAGGCGTTATAGCTCCGAAGCAGTTCTGTCGTTACATAAATGCCGCGTAAAAATCGTTCCCGTACCTCGATCATGTCCTAGTCCTGACTGGCCGCTTCAAAATGTTTAGAATTTGATGCCACTTTCAGGTGAATGTTCCGGTGACGGGAAACGCTGCGTAGGAGGTCGTATTTTTTTTACTGTACATTCACAACCAGTAAAATTCCGTGCCTTGCCAAGGGCCTTCCTCACATTTCGTTTCCATCCTCACTGCCCACGAAAATTATTTCCATGATCTTGTTCGTTAGGAATGAATTCCGAGCTCTTGGAACATGTTCTCGGAACTCGTGTGTTGAAATAGTGTCCGGCTTATATGTGATGCAAGTTTACTAATAATTGACATTTTCTTCATGGTTGTGGAAACAATTGTTTAAAGTGTTCGTAAATATTAGATTTCCTTCGTCGGAAGGGCTGCACTATATTATGCGTTGTGCGAGAAATGCTTCATTATCATGTTCAATTATTTTGATCCATAAAAGCCAACTTGTTGAACAATATTTAGTACCTTCTTTATATGCGGCAAGGAGCTAATTTTCTTTTTCGGCAAATTTTCCTGTTTGTTATTCACTTGATGAGGTAGCTTGTATGGAAGGCTCCTATCTAAGCTAAATTTGATACCGTCCAAGGAACCTGAGGAGGATTTTATTACTTCTGTTTTTGAAATTTTCCTCCTTGAGACGTACGCTTGGGGTATGCAATGAATATCGTAAAGATTCATCAGTTTCTTAAGTACGCCACACACTATAATAAATATTTTTACAGACGTTTTTCCAGCGAAATTATATAAGTTATGAAAAGTAAACAAGAATTTCAGCACGATCCGTGAAATTGTAGAGTCTCCGAATGTGTGCTTCCATTTGTGATGTAACACCTGTACATTTTGCCCTTCCTTCGCGCGCCTGCAAGTATTCCTACTCACATGAATTTCACAGCATTCCATTTTCTTGCGTTTTTTGTCGCAGCCGCTAACCTTTACCGTGCTGTAATGAGTGTTTTCCAGCTTGTTAGAGTTAACCTTTGTAATAATTATGCGCGTATCTTTTGGGCAAGTTTGAGGTGACTTTGACGATATTAACGTGGCGTGGGGCCAGTAACTCGCGCTAATTGTGCCTGCCCTCCTTGGGTTGCGCGGCGGCGGGCTGCGGCGGTTCTGCTTCAACAGCTCCGCTGCAGGCACACCTTCTCTTCCATCTTACCCCCATGAAAGCAATTCCCTTTTGTTCCAGTTGACATTTGCTCCTGAAAGCCTGGTTTCGCGCGGCAAAAGCCGGCTTTTCAACTCTCTTGTAACGAGTACACGATACGGATTTTACCGCCGAGTGGAACTTTGCAACGAGCTCTAACTGTGATTAAAAGCTTCGAATGTATCTCATAGAGTTAAGTACTTCAATCAAACTCAAATTTTAGTGTATAAGGTCAATATATTTCATGTCAGGATATTTATTAGGAAAGACATTTTTTCCCGATACGTTATGGTGTCTTCCAGTCTTCTTTTGCAGCATTGATTTTTTCTTCGAAATGTAAGCGATTCAGGTGAAGAACATGCATGCCAGGAATGGAGACATAAATAGGTACAATTTTTCTTAACGTTGCGTTAGATTATGCGCGAAATTAGCGCTTCCAGGTGGAAGATGCGAGATACCGTGTGGAGGTGAGGTAGGCCTCTTTTTTGGTTGAAATAGACAATTCTTCTCTTTAAGCACAATCTTTTTTCGGTTATCGGTTTTTTATCTTTTTTATCGGTTTACTGCTATCCCTGCTTTCCACGAATGACTCCCTTCTTCTAATTTTATCTTGCTCTATAAACTTTTTTCAATGTTGCCCTTTATTTTCGCAAGGCGTGGGACACACATATAGTGCATAGATTTCCGGATTTCTCGTTCCCTCAATGCCATACAGAATTCCTTCTTCCTTCCTCTCTTGGGAATACCTTTGATGTGTTCAGGGAGGCTTAAAATAACTTATGATCTAATCCACCACTAAGGGCGGGTACCTTCTTTTTATACTGAATTACATTAGTATGTGCGAAAAGTTGCAAATTTGAGCGCTGCTCATTCAGATCTTAACACTCCCCATCAATAACTCACCTGCCGTTTTGATGCACGACGAAATTTTCCACATGAATTTTATTTGTTGATATATATCTCTTTCTCGTAATATATTGGGCAGAGCAGCTTGTAAGGTGACAGGCTCTACAGTATGAAAAATTTATGCGAAATAATGTTGGTGACCAAGTTCGTTAAGAGCGTCTAGTGCTGAAAGTGTTGCCTATCTCCTGTTGGACAACAGCGGAACGTGGGAAACGAGGCGACTGGGAATCTCTTTCTTCTTTTGCATAAGTTATGTTATAAACTGTAATCTCTCTGAAGTGTTAACTGCTACCCCCTTCTGATGGTCTAAACTACTACCTCCTTGAAAGGTTAGATACTGCTGCCTTCTTCAATAGGACGGAAGTGTGACATAATGCTGCTCAGAATGGTCTTAGTGCCCTTTTAGTATTGTGTAACACGACCTACGCCTGACGCTTAACTCCATTATTCTGATAGATTTATATTAGATTAGATCATTGTTCAAGTTTCAAGTTAGACTAAGTACTTTTTTCGCAATGACCTTAATCATTGCCTATGTTATATTCTTTCTTTAAAAGAGTAATTTTAAAAGGAAAAATGTTGGAGTTTCTGAATGAAGCAACCCACAACATCTCAACCAGTCAAAAAAGATTTTCCTCTGTCCAAGATCGAGTACGAAGTTAGTGTCATAGGTGTGCTTTGTTTCTTACAACATAGAATTATCGGTTTCTGAGTTCCCTAGCCCCTAAAGAAGGTCAAAGAAAGAAAAGGTTGCTGAGCTCAGATCGAGTTACGAAAGAATCGGTGGGACGAATGGTCGAACTTGATCTAATATTTTTCTAACGTTTAAAACTGTTCATAGCTTGTGAAATGAGTAATTCTGTGGTGACGGTCTTTTTAGTAAGACCAAGTTAGAATATTGTGTGGAATTTCAAATGCTGTTCAGCAAACAAAATTGATGATCATACCACAAAAAATAATCTTTGATATGAGCTGAAATGATTCCAAACAAGGAAGATTTCTTGTAGCCGTCAAAATCAATACTAGAATTTGTTCAGGGCTCTTCGAGGAAGTTGTGAAAAGTTTGAGTTTTGCTGTTTAACTGTGAAATTAACACTCTAACTCAGACTAAGCGATTCATCTGCCTACGCTCTAACTATCCTGCGTTTGTTAACAACAAGTTTGAAAATAACAACCAACAGTTAACACGTTTCCGGCGATGTGTTAAACTGAAGATCAACATTCAATTCAAATTTAAAGTCAATTGTTGTATGAAATTGTATAAATTGTAAACATTAAACAGTGGATCATGCGTTCATTTAGGCTTCATTAAGTATTTATAAAAATTAATTTAGTGATTGCAGGTCGGTGGGTAGCATTATGAAAATCCCTTCAGTGACCACTGGTGGGTCTCAGGAAATGTGTCAAGCGACGTATATGGCTACCCCTGCAGCGTTTAGCTCATGTGCACATTAAAAATGTGCTGTCGCGGATGGTAATCGAACTGGTTTTTGGGGCAATGTCTCTTTTGATGACACTATTTTCCTCATAGTCGAAGTATAAATACGCATATAGTCAATTAGTAGTTTACCATTTAGTAACATTGTATTCTGACGTAAACATTTTGATGTTTTCAGATTTCCTCTACAGCTTTATTTTATGATTCTAAGTTGTTATTCTACGATGATTCACTAAGTTCATTTAGTTTTGATATTTGAATCATGTTCGATTACGTTTTTCGAAAAACGCTGAACGATTTCATTTGAAAAATTTTCCCGTGTTTTTAAATTTCGCAATTTAGAAGTTTTCTCGCTGGTGAGTGTGAGTGTCTTCTCCTACACTACACATGTTCTGTAAGGAGCACTTATTAGTAGAAATGGGTTATTGATATGAGGTCTTATGGTGTTGTTCTTTGGCGGACGTTTTACATTGGTTGTTTCATTTTCGTATTGATTGGAATTTTCTTGCAGTCACTGTACTGTAAGGTCTCAAAGTTTGATCAACTTTTACACGTCGTGTGGAAATTTCTCGCAAAACTTACGTCCTAATTTTCATATATATTCAGAGTGCTTTTTTCATAGATTTTTACGGTATTTGTTGTTTAACCGTGTAGCTCAAATTCGACCAGAAATTTTCTTTCCTCCTAGTTTAGCAGGACTTTGTTCAAGTTGTTGATGAGCTAAATTGTTTTTGTGAGACTTTCAAATCGACTTTATTCAGTTAATGCTACTTTGGTCGTTTTAAGCGCAGTGATACTTTCAAGTTTGAGATAATTTGTATTTATTTCGTAACCCGTAATAGTCAGAATTATTTTACGATTATATATTAATGTACATTGGTGTTTACTTTCTGTTTTTATGCTTTTTACGACCGTGCCATCTATGAAGCCCCCTGCTCACTGAGGTCAAGATTAAGGTATGGTTTGATTTTTCCTTTGAATATAAGGGGGAGGGATCCGAACAGAGGCAGAAGGTGGCGTTCGTTGACGAAAGTTCGTTCAGGTCGGTAAGGAGAGGCTGCAAGATCGTGTATGTTCCCCAGTTATAAGTGAACCAGACTTTGTGACGCTGTAAAGAGTCTCAATATTTGAATTTTACGGGAGTTTCATTTAACTTTTATATACTGAAATACGTAGGACATTTATTTTTTTTTTACTAAGGTGGAAACTCATGCTGAAAGCAAGATTACTCTTCGAATTTTATCCTTCTCGGTTGCCCCGGAGGCGAGATTCACACCGAGCAGCTAGCTGGGCCGCAAACCTGAGGTCGTCGGCGCTCTGTCTGGCGCGCGCTTGCCCAACTTCGTCCTACGACACGGGGCAGAGGCCACGGCAGTTTTGTGAGCATTTTTGATGCACGCTCTTTTTATTCCACACACTCGAGCTCCAGTCGTTTCTCCCGTCATTTTCTTGGAGGAATTGCCAGAATCACGAAATACGCTCCCCAGTTTATTGGCTACGAAATTTTAGCTTTTACTGCGTGCTCGTCTTTATTACAAATACGCGACACTTGAAATTCATTTTTCTGATAGTCTTTTCCTGGGTATAACCATTTGCATTATTTTTTAGGTGAATCATCTTTCGAGATCGACATCTTCTTACGTATTTTTAACAATCTTTGAAACCATCTGTATTTTACCCTATCATCCGTAACGTGAGACAGGGATGGCGCAGTCGAGCGGTTTCTGCGCTAAGTAGAAATGTGTGATTTTCAAAAAACGTACCAGTGCGTGCATAAATGATTTTTTTTATAGAGACGGTGTTTATGCAGGATGAAGTTTGTGTCCATTTCTTTTTGGGAAACTGTCCTTACTGATTTGGGGAAAAGGACGTCTATGGTTTAGTGTTTGCTGATCTGCAGTAAGTTGATTTTTCCTTAGTTTTTTATTTAAGTTTTGCTTTATTAGATCTTCTCAAGAGATGCCCTCGTGTTGAAGGCAGTCATGCAAACTGCGGGACTTTAGTGCACGCGTTGCTCGGTTGATATGGATCAGGGCGATGTAAGCATGTCCCGTGAAGGACTATTTGGTGAGTTAAAAGTAATTCTAGTGTTTACATAGTTCTTGCGTGAAATTGTCACAAAAACTGAAATTTTTTGTTGCTACAGCACTCCCAGGGAAAATTGTGAGGTCCCGAGCTGAGAGTTAAGTAAGCTTTCTTTTTTTTCAAATTAAATGAGTTTTTTGTTGTGTTAAGGGTCATTTTTTTTTGTTCACTGCTGTCCTGTCTTCAGTACCTCGTACTTTCGTCTTCAACTTTTAACTTGTTTCCTTCCTTGTCAAGTTATTGCCACAATGTGCTGGGGATCCTGTGCGAAACACTCCTTGTGCATAGATTCCGCGCTTGCTCAGCTCCATACTATATAGAAAAATCATCCCTGCTCTTTTTGAACATCTTTATTGTGGTATGGGAGGCTGAAACCAACTAATGATCAATCAATCAATTCGTTACTCTAGCTGTTTTTTTAAATATTGATTTATTATCTTTAGGTTCTTAATTTTTTCCCTCGATTACGTGGAATTTTACTGCTCCAAACTCTTGAACTTAAACGTATAAGATCGAACACACGTCATCCTCACTATCTCGACGCTTTTTGAGGGGGAACTCGCAAAGTAATTTTCTTTTCTTGCAAAACTCCATACTGAATTTACGAGCACATTTGCCTTGGGCTCCTAATTTTAGTTCCTACTTGTTTTGTTATCGTCAAGTCTTCATTCTGCCTGAACTATCAGTTTTGTGTTCGAATCATTTTTTTTCGCGATGAAAGGGTAGTCATATATTTTGAAGAGTGTGTGTCTTCGTAAGCTTAGTTTTGGGTAAAGCATTCTTCACGAGTGGCTGTTGGGGCTGTCCTACTGGATAGGCAACTGTGACAGTTACCCTTTAGCCAGTATCATTGTAGGAAAAACCGTATTTCTATTTCCCCGTTTTTTTTGTGTATTTGATAAGTGCTTGAGCAAGTTCAAAGATAGGTATATTAAAAACCTTTAGCACATGTGTTCGTGCTTCGTTTCTCGCACACTGTGTTCTATGAAAGCAGGTTCTTTCGGTAGCAATGCTTTGCTAATGTTAAAGTTTCTACATCGGTATTTAATGAATTCACGCACTTGAAAATTAAACGAAAACATATGAGAAACTTGGGAAAGCTTTCAGTAACAGCGCTATTTAAATTGTCTCTCCTAAGCCAACATGATCTAAAAAGTACATGTTATGGCCATCTGTGGAAGTCATCATGCGTTGGACGATGTTAAGACGAGCTGTTCGGCAGCTTGCTATGCAAAGTTGTAATCATGAGTGACTTAGCGATGGATAAGTTTGAGGTGGGGCCGTGGAGGGAATTAATTAGCATTTTACTTAGGAACTGGCCTTAATTGGAGCTACACCTGCAAAGCCAAGCAAGATAATTTGTATTTCAAATTTTCGCTATTAAAGTGTATCGCAAGAGGTTGATTGGAATAATTCATGATGAAAACAGCACTTCTCATTCATGCACGAACGGCTGGGCAATAAAGTTACATTAGCCCTCATTTTTGTGATGAAAGCTTTGCATTTTCACATGATATGGATTGCGAGGAAAGACAACGAGCTTGTTGAAAGTGTAACACGCTGTATGGTCGAAAGAACTTGAATGAAATATTCGTACGTTTTGTCACGCGACATTTTCAACCCTTTGAATTTTCGGTCGTTTTACCAAATGTGAAAGTACACAGTAGAAGTGTTACATCGTTCTTCAAAAGGAGTCATTTAATTTTTAATCATTTTTCAGGTCCTTTTTGGGTTAAATGTCAGGAACAGGAGGAACAGCAAGATGTAAGAAATAAGTAATAATGCAAAACTCGAGTGTATGCTTACAAAGCATGCCCCTCCGGTGACAAGAAAGGGGGTTCCATGCGTGCAGGGCATCCCATAGCGGCGAGCCTTCATGATGCGGCGCAGGGCAGGTAAGGGTGACGCCCACTCGTTACAGCGGCACTTTGGTGGCACCGCAAGCATGACGTGGGGCCTGCATGCGACCCGCCGCCTCACCAAAATGCCCTGCCGATGCTGCCATGGTTTGGAACACCGCTCCATTATTCTATTTGCTTGTTGTTCAGGCGTGTTGGGGTCAACTGTGCTCTCCGCTGTTGTAATTCCTGCATTTTTATAGAGTTCTTGCCCTCCTCAGGAGGAAATTACTATTGCACACATAAAAATCAGCGTTTCCTGGGGAAAATGTAAGATCCTGAGGTGAAGGATAGGTAGGTTTTCTTTTTGTTAAACTAAATAGGAGATTTGATTTGCTAAGAACTATCTTTATTGACTTCGCTGTTGACATTCTTTCAGCACTTATTACTCACCTTATTAACTTTTATCTGGTTTCATAAGCATCCTTCAGCCTATTTATTTCTCTGCGCATGGTGTGGGGACACACTTTGTGCATAGATACAGCTCCCGTAAATATGCTAGTTGGTGTTTTCCTTCTTCCTCTCTTGGGAACACCTTGTTGGGGTTTGGGGGGCTTAAATTCTCTTTTTATCCAATGTATAGAATTATTGCATGCAATAAATTACAGTATTGTATAATGACAAGAATGACAAAGAGTAACTCCGCTGAAAATTGAAGCTTGCATTATTTCAGCAGTGTAGTTTTTGCATAAATACTCAAGCTGAGCTAGTGCGTTCACTAGGATGTTTCTTGCAAACCGCGCGCGTGCTACGCGGGCGTGTGTTCCCATATTGTGAGGAGGCGAGTGGCGGCTGTGCTGACAACCCTTCATTTGTGTCCCAGTTTGCTGGATGTATCGCCTGCTGAAATCTTTTGCTCCATTGCTGTGTTCTCACTTGACTTGTGTACCATCATCCGTGGCGGTAATAGAAACATTCGTGCTTTAGAAAGATAGATCGTGCTGTTGCGGTGCGTGCCTTGAGAAATTCCGCTATGCAAAAAGTTTCGTGCCTTCTTTTTTTGTTCGGAACCATTGTACGTGTTATCTTCGGATATGCGATTCAATCTTTTTTTTTTCAATGCGTCTCACTCCACTCTTGTTACTTTTGTCAATGTGTTTCACCTCATTTCCCCTCTTATTTTTTCAAACTTCCATGTTTGTTCAAAATAATTTTCAAGCAGTTCGGATGGAACTTCCTGTTTTGCTCCTAAGTCTGCTCAATTAACCTTGCTCAATATGCGAGCTAATTTTTAAGTAGGCCTTACTTGACAATTTTTCTCTAAACGCTTGCTTGCCGAGGAGTCTGAGATTTTTTTGAAGGAATTAAAAAATGATGTGTATGTGTTTCTTCATCTGCAAATGTTGGCTGAAGTTAACTTCGGTGTAACATTCACGTTATCTCAAGTACTGGTTCCGGGATTAATTAATAGGGGGGGATCTTTAGCCCTGGTGAATTTTTGGTCAGTTTCCATCTCATCACCTATCATTTATGTGACTTTCAAATAGCTAATCATGTGCAACAAGCTGCGTTGTTCCCTCGCAAGTTTTTCATAAATGTACTTCCTATTTCTTCTCGTTTCACTTTGTACTTGCTCCGTTTTTTCACACGGTTCTTCAAAGCCCTGTACCACCACTACTACCACCATCACCACCAGCCGCAGCAGCAGCAGCTGCCGCTTCATGCGATTCGTGTTGGCTATCAATGGGTATTTGTATAAGTTAGACCTGCTTGTGCGTGAATATGGATGTACGCTGTAATCGTGAGGCTTCTGCAGGGAAGGGTGTCAACTCTCCCATGCTTGTTGGGCGGGTATTGGCTGTCTCGTCAGCGATTTATGTTGATTTCCCACCCGGTTGCGTTGGATTTTATTTCTAGCCAAGCGGTATGTAGTTATGTACCTAATTAACGGCTTAGAATCGTTTCTCTAATTAGTGTACTCCCTTGTCGAATTGAATTTGTAGAAATTTCTCTTCTACTCTCAAATTAGATTCTTTCTAGGGGCTCTGACTCTGCAGGGTTCACTTTCTTGTTTGTATTTGTTCCACAACAGTTCGTTTGCTTAACATCTCCCGCAGACTATGATAATTAACGTTTCCTCGTTAAGCTTGTCAACGATGCTTTATTTGTCATTTAGCAGATTTTATGCACGTCTTGTTTGAGCAGGTGAGAGAGCTCGATTTTTTCGATCCTCTTTTTCTCTTTGTTTGGCATCTTATTAATTTCTACTCGCTTCGTACCTTCATACTAAAATGTTTTTGTAAAACCAGTTCCTTATCTGGTTACATGTTCTTTGGTTAAATCCTCCTCGATGTTTGTCTCGCCTACATTTCCAGACCTCCTGTCCCCTGAGGGAATATGATCAGTTATTGTAGCTATGGGAATTAACACTCCCAGTGGAAAAATATGAGGTCACAAGTATAGAGGTATGCAAGTCGTCATTTTGTTTAAATGAAATAAGTTTTTGTCAAGTTACGAACGAATTTTTCGGTTTACGGCTGTCCTGTTTTTCAGTACCTATTGCTCTCTTCTTCAACTTTTATCTTGCTTTACAAACTTCGTTCTCAACTCACTATTTCTGTACGCAAAGGGCTTTGTGCATAGATTCCGCGTTTCTTCAACTCCGTACCAAATTGTGCATTTACTCTTCCCCTCTTTGCAACACCTTTGTTGTGAAAAAGAAGTCTTCCTTTTGCGCTGTGATAAATCTTAAAATTCATACAATCGTCATCACCCTGGATGTGGTATTCAATTGTGGAGATTGTGCACTAAGGGACTCACTCGTCGCTATGGGCGCTCCAAAACGAAGAGCACAATTAGTCAGCAGTTATCTGACTGGATGGTTTATTTTCGGTCTTGCGTATCCCGGCAAGCTGCGGACAAATGAAGTACGGTATCTTCAGGGCAATTCATTATTTCTTCTGCCCTTCTCTGTCCTCGGCTTGTGGGGCAATGCGCTCGACTCGTGGGGCAAAGGGTCACTGAAATATCTTCCTTTCGTTCCCCATCTAGCGTAATGTGGATTCTATTTTAAGAAGAAAAATTTCGTTTTTATCTTGGCTGTTTTTTTTGCCGTTCTTAGTTTCGTGTAAATTCTTTCGTTTATTAATTTAAGGAAATAAGTTGACCTCAGATAATTTACATGTTCTTATTATGCGGCCTTTTACGCGTGCTATGCAATTTTAACGTGCCGTGTTCGTGTTCGCCATTGGTTACGTGTGCTGCGTTTCGAAAGCTGCTCTGTTTTGTGGTTTTGATTGAAGTCGTTACCAGCACGCGAAGATGCATCGAATATTGTGATTACTGGAGATCAAACTCGCATACAATGAAATAATTTACACGACTGCTGATCTTGCGCCATCAAGCTGATTCGAGGAATATTCTGTGTTAAATGTGATTTTTTATTTAGGTGCGGTCAAGTTTAGGTCTGAATATCAGCTGTTCACCGGATGTGCGTCAGGTCTGCCCAGAAATGAAGGCACATCTGCACCTCAAGTGTTTGACGAACACGCCACGTGACGTTCGGTTCTGTATATTTCTGTGCTTGAAACAGAACTGTGTTATGGCACTTATTATTTAAGTATCTGTTTGTGAGGGAGTAGTTAATCACAAACTTTTCAGGATGCTAAATAAAATTTTCACGGTCAGCTGTGAAAAAATCTACAAAAATTAGGCTAAAATAATTAAAATATACATGATCAATATAAAAACTGGAACCTGGACTATTATTGGCATTGGATTATTCAAAACTGATTTTGAAAAAACTGTTTTTATATGTCGATTTTTTAGTTTTATCATGGTGACATTGCAGTGGTGAAAAAGGGGAAAAAATCTGCTCTTCACGTTATATTTTTGGCTTCTCACTTTGCCGATTGTTCATTCGGATTTCACTCAACAGATACGTACTGTGATTGAGTGGGCTTGTTTTCCTCGAGTTTTACAACCTTTTTCAAGAAAATGTACGTTTTAGCAATCTGCCTACCAAATTCGTCACTAAGGCGATCTAAACGTTAAGAATAAAACGGTAGCAATACTTTTTTACGAATAATGAAAGAAAGACATGGCAGGTTGAATTGAGCTGTGTGACCGACCGCGTGAAATGACGCGCAAAAATTAAATCCTTCAATTTGAAAAAAAAAACAAATTAAGACACGGGGTGCTTCAATTTGTTTGATATTATAAACGCGATGTGGTATTAAGTTATGTTACTGTGAACTCAATGCACTTGATTGAAGGAAGAAAAACAGACCACACTCACATGAATCCTGTTGAGCATTAAATTAATATGCGTTCCCTAAGGGGCAATGTACAAATTAGTTGGCGCTACTACAGCGTGATGTCTACCACCATATGTCGCCTACCCAGGTACAGTTTGAGATGTACAAATTAAGTGTTTATAGCTATTTTAAATTTATGGAAATGAGTAATATCTATTAGGAACCTAACCTCACACTATAGCACTAGCTAGAGGTAGATCTCATCCTATAATGTAGTAGACCTCACGCTATAGCAGCACCAATTAGTTTATAAAATTTTAGTTGCAAAGAAACAATTCTTTAGCCACAAGAATGGTAAAAACTCAAGCAAACAGTAACTTACTTACACTGATTATATGGTTTTTATAACTCGTAACATTTTCATAACAGCACGATTAAATATATCACTGCATCTCAAAATGTACTAAATTTCTCTCACTTTCTTTGTGAGATGCATTGCTAAAAAAAGCGAAGTAGATTTACAGGCCTTGCAATTCCTCGGTATAGCGATACTTCACTCTTATTCACGTTCATTAAGTGCACGCTAATTTACTAAGCCATGTCGATGCAGCCTAGTTTTCTGAGCCATGTTGATGCAGCCTAGTTTTCTGAGCCATGTTGATGCAGCCTAGTTTTCTGAGCCATGTTGATGCAGCCTAGTTTTCTGAGCCATGTTGATGCAGCCTAGTTTTTCTGAGCCTTGTTGATGCGGCCTAATTTTCCAGCGTTTATAATACGTAGCATCATTTTCGATGCACACACGTCCCATCAAAGCATCTTGAGGCCCAGAAACTCGACCAGCAGCGTTCGAATGGCGCCCATCGTAGAGGTATGCCAGCTAGACCTCCCTCGCCATCGGACGGCTGATGTGCAACAGTTTCTCGTACTCGGCCGATGAAATCCATCCCTGAATATCGATACTGATGATAAATTCATAATCTACTACATCAACGTGCGCTTGAGAATTAACAGAGATTTCATCCATTTAATTACATGTTTACAGATTCATAGCTCAAGGAAAGCCGTCATTTATTCGCTTTATATTACAATACGATAATATATTCACGTGAGTACCAGATGAACAATTTAAAAAATCCAACTTCGATCTCTTTTTCTGCGCTAGAAATCATGATGTTTTTACAACTCTCAAAAGAACTGATTCCAATTAAGCGCTTTGAACCATGAAAATTTCGCGAACACAGAGTCATCAAGACAAACAATAGAACTTGCCAGTTTCATTAGACGCAAGTCCATCGAAGACACAATCCAAGGTAAGGGTTAGGTAGGCCTTCTTTTTTTACATAAAATGTGTCTTTCGTTTTGTTAGGGAAGGACAAATTTTTTTCGGTTTACTAAGTTGTAAGTAAGTAGTCCTGTTTTTCAGCTTTTTCAAAATTTTCTTCTTGAATTTATATCCTGTTTCATAAACTTCCTTCCCAACTTACTGTTTTTGTCATCAGGGGATCTTACAAAAGAATACATCAAAACTTATTCCGTCTACTTCTCCATACGATACAACTTTTACGAAGATAAATTTTCGCTTACCCCCACCGCAACAATTTTAGTACTGTTCTCTACATTGTAGCTATGATTGGAACTACTCAATTTTTGGGCAGACACGTCTCGCATGAGTACGCGAAGGCTTCAGTAAGCACGCAGCAGCTTGGGATCCCCTCCACCCGCTCTAGCGCGCGCTTCACGTACGAGGTGACCTCAAACAAGTTCGAGGGAAGCATCTCTGCAAATTTTGGAAATAATTATTCTTCACTCTTGTTTTCAATATAACGCACCTTATAAATAGGAAGACATTTCATATGCTAAATAATTTTTTCATACTGTTATTACCTTTCACTTCATCAGCATTCCCCCTCAGGGGGATACAAATATTGTATCTATGGGAATTAGCACTCCCAGGGGGACAATGTGAGGGTCCGAGCTGAGAGTTAGGTAGGCCTTCTTTTTGTTGAAATAAAATGTGTTTTGTTATGTTAAGGACCATCTTTTTTCGGTTCACTGCTGTCCTGTTTTTTCAGCACCTACTACTTTCTTCTTCAACTTTGATCTTGTTTCATGAACTTCTTTCTTATCCTACTGTTTCTATGCCCTTTCTGCATAGATTCCACGTTTCCTTAACTCCATACTAAATGGTGCCTTCTTCCTTCCTCTCTTTGGATCGCCTTTGTTGCGGATAGGGAGGCTTAAACTAACTAATAATCTAATCTTCATCAGCATTCGATTTCCCATCTGTCGCAATGTTCTCACTGCTCGTACATTGTACAGTGGCTTCAAATAGATTAAGCATTTATGCTCACGAGTTTAGGTATCAAGCTTACTCTTTTCACTATTGGGAAATTGAAGTGTTTGTGATTACGTAGAGTACCAGAGCCCCTACTCGCTACGCTCTTCGCACTAGTAGAACCGCTCTGATTCTCAAATACTAACATCATGCTGCCATTTATGAAAAGTGTGGGTTTTGAAATATTTGACGGATTTGTGAGTTGTCTCAAGTAGTCTCAATAGCTTTCCACAGACTGTCTCAAGGTACTGTAAATATTGCTTTCCTGCCGAAGCGAGTAAGCTTTGATCACACACCACAAGTTTCCAATGCAGTTGAGATCGGAGAAGTTTGAAGGCTGCTCGCTATGAGGATCCTCTCGAATATTTTTCAAGGGTAAAAATGTTCTTATGAGCCTTAACTCATGAGCCGGTGTTACCATACATAAAAATCCGTTCTGACTTTGAGTGATCGGTACCAGGCGAGGAATTTGTTTGTAAATAATTCTATGTACGCATGAAAATTCATTTTAACTTTCTCAGGTACTCCAAATTGCATAACCAGCTTCCCCCCAACAATTCCCACCCAGAACCACTCTTCTTCACTCATTTTAGTCTCCTGAGCCTCACTGGAATTGATTCATTATGAATAATCCATCCTTTCGATTAGCGGTCTAGTCTAGCGAAGCGCGCATTCGTCGACAAAAATTAGTCAACCTTCATGTGTGTATTTCCTGAACCATGAAGCTATTTTCACCTTATTTCGTTGCGTTATTTTACTAGGTCAGCTTATTTCGTTGCGTTATTTTACTAAGGTCACCTTATTTTGTTGCGTGATTTTACTAAGGTCACCTTATTTTGTGGCGTTATTTTACTAGGTCACCTTATTTCGTTGGTGACCTAGCTTTTGGCTTGACGACTTTTCACAGCTTCTTTAGGACGGTAAATCTCTGACTACCAACTCCACAAACGCCATTTACCTGAAAAAATAGCTTTACTGCTGTGCGAAAGCTTTTTCTCAGCGACCATAGAAATTCTTCTTAATTCTATGGTAGATACCTTACCTTTACCGATGTGGTATCCAATTTTACGGGTGAAATTTACATTTTCGACGGCTTTTTTGGCTGTTCGTGGGTCACGCTTCATCTCCTTACCAATAACTACGAGAGAGGGAGACCTCTTCAAAAGCTCTTTTGGTTATCGGGCCCCTCAAGGAGACAAAATTATTGTCTCTGTGTCTAATGGAAAATGTGAAATCCCGAGCGAATAGTTAGTATGGCCTTCTTTTGGTTGAAATAAAATATACTTTTTGTTGGAATAAAATATACTTTTTGTTTGAATAAAATACACCTTTTTGTTTGAATAAAATGCTTTTTGTCTGAATAAAATATACTTTTTGTTTGAATAAAATATACTTTTTGTTTGAATAAAATATACTTTTTGTTTGAATAAAATATACCTTTTGTTGAAATAAAATATACCTTTTTGTTTGAATAAAATATACCTTTTTGTTTGAATAAAATATACTTTTTGTTTGAATAAAATATACTTTTTGGTCTGAATAAAAATACTTTTTGTTTGAATAAAATATACTTTTTGTTTGAATAAAATATACTTTTTGTTTGAATAAAATATACTTTTTGGTCTGAATAAAAATACTTTTTGTTTGAATAAAATATACTTTTTGTTTGAATAAAATATATTTTTTGTTTGAATAAAATATACTTTTTGGTCTGAATAAAAATACTTTTTGTTTGAATAAAATATACTTTTTGTTTGAATAAAATATACTTTTTGTTTGAATAAAATGTACTTTTTGTTTGGAATAAAATATACTTTTTGTTTTAATAAAATATACTTTTGTTTGAATAAAAATACTTTTTTTCTGAATAAAATATATTTTTTGTTTGAATAAAATATACTTTTTGTTTGAATAAAATACACCTTTTGTTTGAATAAAAATACTTTTTGTCTGAAAAAAGTATACTTTTTGTTTGAATAAAATATACTTTTTGTTTGAATAAAATATACTTTTTGTTTGAATAAAATATACTTTTTGTTTGAATAAAATATACTTTTTGTTTGAATAAAATATACTTTTTGAGGTGTTAAGGACCTCTTTTTTGCTTCACTGCCGTCTTCTTTTTCAGCGTCTGTGACATTCTCTTCTTCAACTTCTATCTTATTTCATATCCTTCCTCCTCAACTTACTGTTTCCATGCGCACGGTTTTTTTGCATGGGAACACACCTTGTGCATAGATTCAGCGTTCCCTTAACTCCCTTTTAAATGGTGACTTCATCCTTCCTGTCTTTTGAACTCCGATGTTGCTGTTAGGGATGCTTAAACTAGCTTATCTAATCTTCGGCTTTTGTGGCTCTTTCATATTTTTTTCTGAAGATATTCAATTTAAAAGATCTGAAACATAGGAAACAATTTAAACTTGAAATTAAGCATTAGCACGATAGCTCTGGTTACTTAAAAGTCAGGTGTTCTCAATACTGTAAAAATATAAAACCTGCGCTCATGTTATTTTAGGGTTAAAATTTTCGCTCATTGTGACCAGCCGTCCAAAAATATTACCTCTGTGCGACCACACCAGTTATGATTTCATCTCCCCTCAGGGGGATACAACTATTGTATCTATGGGAATTAGCACTCCCAGAGGGACAATATGAGGGCCCGAGCTAAATATTAGGTAGGCTTTCTTTTTTGTTAAAATAACATAGGTTTTTGTTTTGTTACGGACCAACTTTTTTTCGGTTCACTGCTGTCCTGTTTTTTCAACACCTACTACTTTCTTCAACTTTGATCTTGTTTCATGAACTTCTTTCTCATCTTACTGTTTCTATGCCCTTTCTGCATAGATTCCACGTTCCCTTATCTCCATACTAAATGGTACCTTCTTCCTTCCTCTCTTAGGATCTCATTTGTTGAGGATAGGGAGGCTTAAACTAACTAATAATCTAATAATAATCCATGATTTCATCCTCAAAAACGACATTCCCAAAATAATTCTGGACGTAGTGTAGACGCTGCCAATAAGTGCTCTACTTCGTACTGTCTCACAAATATACATTATTGTGATCTGAACGCGATATTCCAAACTTATAATGCAAGAGTGCAACTTGCATTGTATGTTCATAATTCTATGAGCAATCTTTGCTTCAACAGTTTTTTAAATTGTCTCATTGGTAATGCAAAGAATGCGTCGATGAGAAGTTGGTTAATGGGTTTCAACTGACAGCCGATCCATGCGTGGGTGAACATTGTGGTGCAACACTCCAACGAACATCAGGCCACCCAGGACGGCTTTCATTTAGCAAACTCTGTTAATTTTTTCCTCGAGCAGTAATTTATTGTTGACCAGCGCTACTAAAATGTGATACCTGTTAAAAATTGCTGTTCGATGTATGTATTTGTTCACTAGTATGCAATATAATTTTTTTGGAATGGGTTGTGAATGATCCATTGCTCCTGAAGCTCTTGATCCATTTCAGTGCTATTAAAGATCTTCGATCGCATCGCCTTCGTTTGGATTTGAAGCTTCAAATGATCATTTTTGTTTTTACTCTATCATGATTTTGCCAATACCTTTCAGACTTGTTTTCCTTTTTCTTTTTGGAAACTGTTTGTTTTCAAAGTTGCAATTTTTTAAAATATCGATTTACTCGCTAATTTTTTAAATAAAAAATACACTCATAGGTACCTTGTCTTTCCAAAGTTTTATGTTCGAATGAAAATGTGGCAGTCAGTTTATGAAAGCTTGGGCCCCTCCAGTTTCGGATCGCGGTTTGATTACCGAGGTCATGAGAGTATTTCTAGATGCAGTAATTATTGATGTATAAGGCGAGAATTCTTTAAGATAGTCTCGACGCAATGCTTTACAACTGACATGAAATGCTGCCCTGTTCACCATCCCTATCGCAATGCTTCTCGGATAACACATTTGCAGCCCTGCATGCAAATCATGACAAATGTTCTCTAGACCGGACATGTTATATGGCTCTACAGATGCATCAGATACACAGGTCTAGGATGCCAGCTAGGCTTCTTGACCTCTCTACGCTGTCTATTAATTTTCATTTGGACGTTAATCAAGTGATATTTGTCAAGTGATATTTGTCAAGAATTTTCCTAACGTGAATTATAACTGAACTTAGGAAAGGGTAACGCAATTGAGAAAATGAACGCCCATTTGTTGGGAATAAAACTATTTTTTATAAAGATTCTGTATCAAAATTCAGTGTTAGGTAAATTTTAGGTGTTCAAAGATCCAGTGTTCGATATATTTGCTTAAACTCAACCAGACATCAATGTTGTGTTCACTGTTTAACTTGTCTTGTTTTCCGTTTCGTATGGAGCGATACTACGTATATAGTCAGTCCGTGTCAGCTTCACAACTCATCCTTTGCGATCCTTCTTTTTCGTATTGTTACAAATCTATCTGGTCCTTGAACTCCTCGTTTTGAGAGCTAGTCACACGAACTGTTCCACGATTTGCCCCGTCAGCATGTATATAAAGCATCGAATGGCAGGCCCCACTGTGCATATTTACATTCGACGCTCTGCTACCGCTCCGGTGCCATGACTGGTCGCGGCCTCCCACTCGTCCTTGGCCAGTTTTGCGTTGCCAAGTTGTAAGGACGACGGAAACCTGTCGTGCTTTGTTGTCTCATGCGTTTTATTTCATAAGACAAAATGCAAGATCGCATTTAGATGGTTCAGCTGAAGTAAAGCTTGACAGAATAATAAGAAATGCATTCAGTATGTAACAACTTCTTGCAATAAGTTCTTGCAATACCACATAGTTCGTTATGATGTTGTTCTGATGTGAAGTGAGCGAGTAGAATAATGTTCATCCAAGTGTATGTGAGCGTAAGTCATTGATTGTTATTCCTAAACTTCGTGCGTGAAGCTCAGTAACAGAGTAACAGTTTTCTACATTCCTCTTGAATTTGGTGTGGGGTCTTGCCCTTCAAGTTATGGAACACCTTAGATACGTCATGGCTCGCAATTGAATTTGGATCGTCATGAAAAGTTCCTTTTTGAGTTTTATTCGCCAACCTCTACTTCTTTTCAACTTATTTCATTTTCTTTTTGTGCAAAATTTTTTGCTTCCAAATATTTTCATCATATAGCCATTGTGCTTATCACAGTTTTCAAAATATGTTTTTGCCCATGGAAGCTGTTACTGCTGTTTGAAACGGTGTCTTGAAATTTGGAATAAATACTGTATCATTGTGTTCATTTCGGCAGCGCAACTGATAGAAAGAAACTCTGCCGTAGATCCGCCCTCTGAGTTTATTCCTAGCAATCGGAAGCTGAGATGTCGCTCATAAGCTCTGCTGTGTTGGCGTCTGGAGTGGGACGTGTCCAGGAAGGTGTGGAATGCATCAGGAACAGGCATACGCTTTTATATATATATTGGCTCATTGTGCGAGTGTTCGTGCTACGTGTATTAATCGATTTTCTTCTGAACACGACGAATCTATCATCGTAAGGTTTTTGTTTCAGTCTTTTATTTTTCTGAGTTTTAAAATCAACGTTTTAAATCCATTTTGAGCTGACCTTTACCTCTCAGTTGCACGGTACGAGTTAACAAAAATGTGAGCATTGTTTAACTCTGTTCGTCGATGTCGTCTGAAGTAACTAATATCGTAGCATCGGATCATTCATTATTTGCTTGCAATTCCACTCGAGGACACGTTTTTTCGCTCACGACTTCGAGTGCGGAGCAGAGGACACGGAAGTGCCTGGTTGAATGGTTAGCAACTGTAGCTGAGGCTGAGCAGATGCAGGATTGACGTTCACTTTTGCTTGAGCAAACTCAAGGTGTCATGCACCGGACTGTAAGCAGGCATAATGGCAGCTGAGTAATTTGGTGCGATATGCGAGTGATGATCCGAAGTTGCGCGAGTAGCGCCACAGACCATATACTAGACGTAGACCTCTGGATCATTTCATAAGTGTCAACTGTTGGTTTTGTTCCTCGAGTATTTCTTTACAGTCGATGAACTATAGCCTACGAATCCCAAGCGTATGTAAATGTTCTGTGGTAGCGCTGTGTTTCTTTAGTGCATGCGCCGTTTAATGCATGGAGGATCACGTCACCCGTTGGCTCGTATCACTGTGTCCTCTGTGATGAACTGCTAATTTCCTTAGGAATAGCGCAAATGAAGGAACATTTGATCGCCTCTGTACCTGGTACAATAAGTGAGCCTACGACTTATTAACGCGCTCCTATTAATTAGCAGTCGATTCTGATTTTGTTAGTTCACGCATCGGTTCGAGTTCCTCATATCCACGTATGCTGCACCAAATCATGATCTTTATGTATCACTGCTCTGAACTGTACGATAACTCTACAACTGCATCTTTACTCATGTCTGGCATTTGAGAATGAATTCAACGGCGTTGATTGACGTAGGCTTCTGGATCATTTCATAAGTGTCAACTGTTGGTTTTGTTCCTCGAGTATTTCTTTACACTCGATGAACTATAGCTTACGAACCCCAAGCGTATCAGAAGAATCATTTGCTGGAAAATGCGATGCAAAATATGACTTGAGTTATGTCCCACCATTTCCTTATTTGGAATGATTCGTATCCTTTACTTTCTTGGTTTATAGCTCCAAGTTTTTAACTCGATAACTCAGCTTATTGTACCATAAACGCTTCTAAATTAACGAACGAGTCTCGTTTTGTCCGTGGTATTTTGAATCGCACAGTTATCTTACACTTTTTGGAAAGCGCAGCATACTGTAGGTTTTAGTGTTGAGTTCCAAATAAATTCTAGAGATGACCCAAACCATGTGGCATGCGTCTGTAGATTGCTGTCTCGTATCTGAAGAGGATTCTTAACATGGTCTCTTGAGGATAGAAAGTTACTTTTAAATTCTAGTTGAAATGTTCACCTTGTTATGCTGGCGCTTTCATTTCGTATCAGTCATTCAGTGGACTGCTAAGTGTTCTTCGCAGACATGGTCAGTTTACCTCTGGCGGACCTTCACTTTCTGATGTATTCGTCATGTCAAGTGAAGTGTCAAGAGAGATTTGAAAGTGTTCCGTATTTAAGTAACACAGTTCGTTAAACTGTTCAGGTTTAGCGACACTAAAAGGAGCGGAAAGACGAGAAGAGCTTGGCTTTACGGGTAGAAATATTATACGGTGTTGGTAGACTACATTGTCGTGAGTTGTTCGCAAAATTGGTGCTTGTTGTGTTTAGCCCTTCATACTATGTATTCGAAAGCAATTAGACGCCGGTTATTTTTCTAAATTTAATTCTTCCTGGGAATAGAAATAGGCAGGCACTTCCTTCCATTGCATGCGCTGCGGTACCGCGAAGTTGAGTTTTTTTTAGCGGTTAATGAATCTTCAGTTGCAGGTCTCAGTAACTAATGACTGCCTCTTTGCTTGTCAAAGCGATTTGTGAAGAGGCGAGTGTTAGCCGAGCTTTCATCTTCTGTTTACTTTTCCTGAAAGCTTCGTGGGAGTTTTGTCTCACGATTTTTGTGAGGGTCGTTCTATTCTACTCTGGAGTTAATCTGATTCTTTTGCCACATGCTTTTGGTAAAATAAACAGAATTGCGAGTGATGACGCAGGAGAAATTAGCGTTTGCTTAGGTAGCTCTTAAACCAAGTTGATTATTTCAAAATTAAAAGTGAAAAGTGTTATGAGTCGTCTCATAACGCTTTTCATGTACGCCAAAAAAGAAGCCATCATGTTCAAATGAGGTAGTGGAGGACGCTCTAACTGACTCTAACCCAACGTCTATATGCCTCACTACGAGGTTCACACCAACATCAAATCCCAAGTCACGCCAACCTACATCAAGACGAAGAACTATCGCTCATAGAAAATGTCAGGTGTCGGCACCTGGAGAAGATCTTCTTCTTAATCTTCTTGTATCATTGTTCGATCCTATTTCTTAGAAAAATTACCTCAGATATTATTAGAAACTCTAAATAAAAATCAAAGTTTCCATTGAGAATAGAACGTAAATGTATTATAAAAGTTTAATCAGTTTCTATTGAGAATAAAGCTTTAATGTATTATCTACAAACGACGTTGCTTACTCGACATTGCCATAAGCGACACAATAAGGTTCCTTCATTAGAGTTAATGCAGTGGACGGGCTCCCCTCGGAAGAGTAAGCGGCATCCCTCAGACTGTAGTGATGGGCGGAGGTTACACTACTGCCCTGCCTGCTCTTCTGACACGACGAGGAACTGTCTTGATAAAATCCCCTTGTTGTCGCTAACTAATGAAGACCATGTGACGTGCTAATGAACTAAGAAGTTCCCATTTCAATCGCCAACCAGGAACCCGCGAGCAAAGCTAAGTGCCATTATCTACCTGTATTTACATGAGCCCTATTCATTCCACATGTTCACGCGTATGATTATGTTTGATGCGTAGACTGATCATTCATGTAGTAAGTTTATCTATGATGTGGTTTGCAAATCTTCTATGTGCTAGGCAATTCCGGAATTTTTTCCCTTTGGTGAGTAAATCCTCGATGTGATTCCACTTATCTTACTTCTCTGTTAAGGATGGAGTTGAAAGTTGTCGCTGACGTTATTGAAGTTGATAATATTAGAGTGCTACCCAAGCTACCTCGAATGATATCTATTACTTTGAAGGCTTGAGCAAATAAAATCACATCATAGGAAAAATTTGAAATGAACTACCGATGACTCTATTTTGTGAATGATTTATGAATTATTGGAGTGACAAGAAAAAGTTACTCAAACGAAGATAAAAAATGTGATGATGCTGAAGAGAGCACCAACAGAGCATGCCGCGTTGCACATGTTCTTAAAGTAATACCACGAGAAAATCTCACGTTGATCCTGCAAAATTGAAAGAAAATAATACTTCAAGATGACGCTATTTCAGGATCAAGAAATTGCAAGCTTAATACGTTCATAACACAGTCGTATGGCGTGGCTTTCATGAATGGGACTTAAATTATGTATATGATTTGAGTTTATGCACCAGACATCTTAGATTGGGCAATGAGTGTAACCACCTTGCGTGTAATGTTGAAGGCCACGCGAAATTAAGGTTAATATGTCGCTCCTTAATTTGGTTTCATTCATTTTGAAAGCTCAACTTTTAAAATTTAGGAGACTAAATGTGCCGAATGAGCGCTCCCGAATTTACATTATATCGTCCACCGGCAGTTGAGATTCGTTTTTGAAACTCGCTTGTTAGTACTTGTCCTGGCGTAAGCCAGTCATTAAAAACAAATGTATAGGAAATTTGACTATCCTCAAGATCTAATGAGAAATATCAGGTTATGAAATGCAGTTTTATGATATTGTAGCAGGGATAAGGAAGTGACTTTTGGAATTTATTTTCAAAATGTTCACTTACGTTTTTCTACCAGAACAAGGCCTGGTTCTATTAAAGATGGCCTTAATGGGCGAAATGCTCCTCGCTTGACCTGCACACAATTTGATGCGGGGCGTGGTGCTTTTTTGCTCTGGCGGTCTCTTAAGGCTCTAATTGCTGATAAACCACGGGGCATCTGAATGGGAGCTAGCGCCTCTGATGTAAGCTCGATTTCGATGCTACCTTTGTGGATGTGATTTTCACGCGTTCAGCAGCCGCTGCGTTTTAGTTTTATCTTCAAACATTTATCTGATATTGAAAAAAAGTTTATTTCATGCTCAGGCGTGTCCCACGTCCAACTGATCGATTTTTTCCTTATACGTTCAAATTATATAACAAGGTTTCACACCTTTTTTTTGTTCGTCTGCCAAGTAAAGTGGAAAAATTCGTTCAATTGTGCGATTGGACTTCAGAGAGATGTTATGGTTGTGCTGACGTTTGTGAAATAAAAAATTCTATAAATGTTCCTTTGCCTATTGCAAACTTCGGAATTTGAATATTTTTAATGGCTACGGGGTGCCAGAATATTGTATTTACACGTGTATTGATACTTCGTTGAAAGTGTTGATTGTGCGTTGATTCTTTTTCGCACTTCAAAGGGCGTGATTATATCAGTCCTTGTCATCCCCTTTTGCATTTTATCAAATATTGTATAGTTAGGGAAGTTTGTTCGCATATTTAATTTCTATTGACTACACCGTGTGAGTGATGTAGCTGTTGTCTTGCTAATAATCTCCACATCTCTGATCACTTCGATGTTGTTTGTCTGGTCGATGATTTCATGCTATGACCTGGGATTGAAGGTGGATTTCAAGCTCATGAAATACGTTCAACTTAGTCGAATTTGTTGCTCTTCAGTCTTCTTTCTTTAAATAGTTCTTGCATTGCTCCAGGTAGACCATTTCGTGTAGCAGTCACAAGGAACTCACTTCACTCGTTATACCACACCATAGCATATTTTTTAATGAAACAAACGTAATGGAGACAATTTACGTAAAACGTGAAATAAATGAAAAAAAGGTGTTTATTCACTTTCTGAAATAACTTGAAATGAAAAAGTTTCGAAAATTTGCAATGTGCAGTCGTAACCTTCACATCAGTACCATCGCCATGGCCTCACAATTACTTACGCTAACGGTGGAATGGTCCACAACCATTAAAGATATGAATAATATTGTGAGATTATGATAGATGATAAAGCATTAATATTGGCACTCATACATGGACCTATTACAACACCCTTCAGTATAAAAAATGATGATTAAATAGGACTCACCAATTTTCGGCACCAAGACTTACAATCTAACGACATATTTTACAATTATTTCATTTAGGATTTTCTTTTGACGACAGCTATTTATCGAACAAATTTAAAGTTTAGTACAAAATACGCTCATAAAAATTTGTAAACATTATTGGCCAGAAAATAAATTCATGACTCAAGATTCTGATATAAACCCATGATACCCTTCAGGGAGTATAGGATAGGCAATAGGTTTGGGTGAGTTAGGCTTCTCCATCCAATGCTGTGGGGACTGGCGCTTCCTCCCCAATTGGGAGATACTGTTAGGTTATTTCAGTTAATTAAAGATGGGAGGTACTGTTAGGTTCTTTCAGTTAATTGAAGATAGTTCTTTGAGGCTTCCGTCTTTCGTGCCCACTTTTCTGCTTTCATTGTTCATGCCTGCTGCGCTCTCTCATCTTAGTGTTTTTCTTCCTCTTCCTTGTAAACTTGCTGCGTCTGTACGCTGGATGTGAGAACACATCTTGTGCACAGATTTCCCTTTTCTTCAGTCCATACTACATGCCCGTTTTCTTTAGTCCCTTAAAGATTATCTTTGTTGCGGTTAGGGAGTCTTGAACTAACAGGCACATTGATAATGTAAAGCAGTGATAATCGGTTTCGAGATTCGGTTTTGCATCATCTCGATTTGTAAGAATATGTGACTGCCTCAATGGACTCAACATTTTTCCTAGTCCTCGTTGAATATTTAAGCTCTGATTTTTCATTTGCCAGTCCAGGCTTTGTGCACGGAAAAAAAGATCGTAGTGTAAATTTAGTGTTTTTCCTGTGCGGAAGCAGATGTGGCAGATTTTCCTCTCGGATACATCTGATTGCACACATTCCACTCGCGACCCGGCGATTTGGCGTCCCAATTGTCGTGTTCATTGCCCTGAATTTATTGCTCGCTGTAAGCAGTGGAGCTCATTTGTTATATCACTTCCTGGTGCGTTGATCTTGATCGCCATTCCCGCGATCTCGTGCGCTTCTCTGGAGGACATCTTGGCCACCATCTGACCTGAAGACGCTCGACGCGGTCTGTCCCGGACCCCAGCATCCACATCGCCTTGAAACCAAGCAACTCCGAATTGTTTTTGTGTCACGAGTTCTCTAGTGGCTTCGAAGGTCCCGTTGTCTTTGTTTTGTATCTAGCAAATTATGACTCGTTTCCATACTTATTAGTGTGTGCTTGACTTCAGCTGGGAAAATATCTTGTAAAAAACATAATTTTGTGTAGCCCGCTCTGTGCTTTTGGTGTGGAAATGTGGTGCTTTGGAAAAAAGTTGCTTTGGCGGAAGTTTTTTCTTTGTTAGGTTATTCTTTGTTATTGATGGATTTTTTATTTTAAGCGTCAGTGTCAGGATACTCTAGGGATTTTTCGGTTTCATTAAATATGTTCTGCAACTAAGCTACAATTCTGAGCATGCAGCTTAGTTGCGTTATTTTGTTTACTGTTTCATATGTTTTTACTTATGCAAGTGAAATTTTGTGTTTCAAAAGTTCTCTGTGTTTACTTTTTTAGACTAAATGTTTATTTTTTGTGAAACTGGTAGATTTTTCACAAAATCGCTTGGGTTGATGATCTGCCATGGTTCTCTCATTTAGGAACAGCTGTTAGTAAGGTAATGAAGTAAACCGAGAGAATCTCTTGAATATCTTCATCTAAACTGCTAGTAACCCTAAATAATGCCCCTCAGGGGGATACAACTGTAGTATCTACTGTTGGCTCCCAGGGGGACTATGCGAGGGCCTGAGCTAAGAGTTAGGTAGGCTTCCTTTTTGTTGAAATAAATAGGTTTTTGTTCTGTTACGGACCATCTTTTTTCGGTTCACTGCTGTCCTGTTTTTCAGCTCCTACTACTTTCTTCTTCAACTTTTTCTTGTTTCATGAACTTCTTTCTTTGCTTACTGTTTCTGTGCACCTTGTGCATAGATTCCGCGTTCCCTCATCTCCATACTAATTGGTGCTTTCCTTTTTCCTCTCTTGGAACATCTTTGTCGTGGTTAAGGGAGGCTAAAACTTTCTTATATACGAGTAATAATAATAATAATAATAATAATGATAAACACTTAATAAAGTGCTTGATCACCTGATTTATTATAATAGTTAACGGATGAGGCTATTGCAATGTTCGATTTGATCTGAAGGGGAAAGCACTCATTGCGTGACTGCATTGTACTGTATTCGTTTTAGCTTTGTAATAAATTGAAGTAATATGCAGCTTGCGTAGCCAATTATATTGTCTACATCTGACGAATGCATGGTTTTATTCGTCGGGATTTTTGTAATTGCATCCTTTTGGAAATTCATATTCTTAAAGCTGTCCGAAATCCGCATAAATAATTTTAAGTGTTTGCAGTTCTCACTTACATATTGTGATCTCTCTCGTTCCTTTACCTTCTCTCTTAAAGTGAAATTGATTTCCTTTTTTGCAATTTCGGGGCGTTTATGAATTATTATTTCATCTTATTTGTCCTAGTTTAGCGCTGTTTAAAACACACCGTTATTGCTTGAAAAATTTATTTTTTATTTGTGTGGAGGTCATTTTCTCCGGCAGTTTTTTCAGTTTTGACCCCTCAACCCCAGGGTGCATTTCATTGCTTGCTTACTTTACCTTCGTCCTCGACATTCTTGCGGATGACTTGGATCACCTTAGCGTGTTTAACATTGACACCGCATCTCTGCTTAGGAATGAGGATGTTGCCAGTCGTGCTGAGGTTCATCTTCGGCGCATCGGAGGTCTTTATTCTGAATGAGCATGGCCTGCTGCTGATCCCACGGCCCGTGAGTGACGTCATGCAAGCACCATGAGGGGCTTTATTGGCGTTTATGAGTCTTTTAGTGCTCTCCGTCATCGCTTTATGGCCGGTGATGGATGGTTCCAGCAACTGCCATCACGCGGGCCAAAAGTAGCACAGCCAGTTGACCGTGAAGCCAAAGCGCGGTCCTCAAGCTCCTTATTGTTCCCTTATTTTGTTGCCATGATGATTGAGTCGTTAGTTTTGCGTGGGCTTGATAGAGTTGCACAATTGGGAGGTAGTCGAGCATACCTGATGGTGCGTACTTCACACGGCATTCCCTCAGGGGAATACAACTATTGTATCCATGGGAATTAATGCTCCCAAGGGGAATATGGGAAGTCCTGAGCTAAAGGTTAGGCAGACCTTCATTTTATTGAAATAGAATAGGTTTTTTGTTCTGCTACAGACCATCATTTTTTCGGTTCACTGCTGTCTTGTTTTCAGCACCTTCTACTTTCTTCTTCAATTTATATCTTGTTTCATGGACTTCTATCTCAACTTACTGTTGCTATGCACCTTGTGCTTGAATTCTGCGTTCCCTTAACTCCATACTAAGTGGCGCCTTCCTCCTTCCTCTCTTTGGAACGCCTTTGTGGCGAATAGGGAGGCTTTAACTAACATCTAAAAATCTTTACACTGAATGAGAGTACCTCGGCTTAGCTTCCTTGAAAAGATCCCTTGCGGACTCTCATCTTTTCAGTCGTATAGAACGAATGTTTCTTCATCTTTGTGAACTACTGCGTCTTAAAACTTTCGTGTGATTTGTTTTTTCAAGATGAAGCAATTAGTTTGAACAATCAGGAAAATCATTTTGCTGAAAAGTTTCCTCTCGGACTGCATTTTATTGGCAATTCAGAATTAGTAAATTCACTCATACTTGTTTAAGCTCAGTTGCTGCGACAGCCTCAAATTTATTGTTTGAAGAACCAATCTCCTGTGCGAGCAAGTTCAAATATTATTCTATTAATTTGTTTTATTCTGAAGCTTCAGTTGTTTTGCCATTTCAATACTATCACTGAAGTCACCTCTGCGCACTCTTCGTGATAAAATGACTGAATTTAATATTATCTAAATTCAGTTCATCGTTTTGTTAATTTAAAAACGTACACCAATTTAAGTGGCCGAATTTGAAGAAATGTTTTTTATCAGTATTGTTAATTTTATGACATGAAGTAATGCAAAATCTCGTCATTTTCACCACTTCAAATTATTGATTACTTGAATTATCGTTGCATTGATGCACTGAGCAAGAAGAAATTCTGATAAGACATGGCACGCTTGCAAATTTAGAAGTTGCGCTGTCTTCGTGGGCGTGTTTACCTCCAGCCTTAAGTATATGCTGCGGGATATTGACTATGGTTTATTTTAAGCACTTATGCGGTCGACAGGAACGACTTAAGGTTCCTTTCACTGAACGCCGACGAGTCACGGGCTGTTGTTCCATCACACTTCATTGACGGCAAATTACATGCGTGAGCGCGACTTATCGTTGCCTCCTGCCTCTCTCTGGCCTGGCAGGTTGCCTGCTGCTGCAACGCTGTGCCACGAGCTGTTGTCTATAAGCATTGTTGTCTCCACACCCGGAAAACAATGTTTAAAAAAAGAAAGGTAACCATTTCGATAGAAAAAATAACAAATTTTGCGTTACTTACGATTATATTTGGTGTATAATTTACAGAGTGTATCTGTGTTGGTACGCTAAGCAATGTGGTTTTTCCATCATGTGTAATCGTGTCAGAATTATTTTTTGAGTAAAAATAAAGTGTAAGGCTTACGAGGGATTGTTTGTGCTTGATTCTATGCACTGTTTACGTTTGTTTTTCAAGTTTGGAGAGACTGATGGTGCTAACGAGGAATTGAACCTGGCCAAATAATTTAAAATTTTTGTACTGAACAGGAAAAACTTACGCTTTTCACATTTTTCTGGAATTTTAACGAAAGAAAACCGTATAAAGATGGTTGCGCTTGAAGGGTAAATATGGTGGGTGTTAACAAAACGATGGGTGGTATTTTACTTTGTGTGTTATTTTGTGATGAAAATTGCGCATTCGTTTGGACCGCCATTTCAGTGAACTTCTTGGCTGTTGAAATTTTCAAAATAAATAATGCTAAATATTCTGCAAGAACTATACTTTAAGCGCAAATAGTTTTACGTTGCGAATGATCTGTGTTCTGCCGCGCTCAAATTTCAACTTCTAACAAAGTGAAAGGAATCCTGCGATTTTAAGGGCCTCATTTTCTCATTCTCTAATTTTCACTTATTACTCCAGTGTTTTTATGCCACGATTGTCGATGCGTATAGACAATAGCCCTGCAAAGTGTACAATGAGATTGCTTTCGTTCTGAGGGATTGGAAAATGAACCAAATAAGGCCAACCTTTTTTTCGTGTTGATTTAATCGTGATGATATTGGTAAATTCGGGTTGATATTCACGAATTCATTCATATTGTACCTGCGCCGTTAAATACGATGGCTAACGCCTCGTTTCATTCAGTTCTGTGTGATATGAATTATTTTTTATGCTGGTGAGTATGAAATGGAGTGTGTGATAAGCGTTTCTGTGATGAGGCGTCACGGCTTCTCAAATTTTCCCTACGTTAACCTTTCTGATATACACTCGAAACCATCATTTCAATGCAAATAAATTTCAATTCAGAACTAGATACTCACATTGATTATGTAGTGTTAAAGTTTCTACTTTTCAGTGTGTGGCGTCATCAAGACCACCTCTATTCTCTGTATAGTGTTTATTTTCTTCATTCAATTTAGCTTAGTTTGGCTAATTTATGGATTTCGAATACAGATTTGGTTATTCAGTTTCTTTTTCTGTGCGTGTGGTCTTTCCAAGCTTATTTTTCAACGCGCTGTGGGAGTGTACGGACAGAGATTGTCCACGGTCGTCTTGTGAAACTACGAATAGTATTTAAGAGCTCTACTGTGGACATGCTGTAGTGTGTATCTCTTTTAGCCATTAAAAGGCTGTGTTTTCACACAAATCTACGCGTTATGTCAAAAGGAACCTTAAGAATCTTGTGTCCAAAAAATACCGTATACTAGGAATCCCACACATTAAGACGCCATACTTTAGGAGGGATGGCCTGCATATTTCCTTTCAGCGGTATTTTTTTCACTTTGTGCATGTTGAAAACCCTTCAAATCACTTAGTTTTTATACTATACTTCACTTTGATTTTTGTGTGGAATCTCTTTTCTCGCTGAAGAATTTAAATTTCTCCTGAGCTAAAGCTTATGCGTAATGCATTGAGAGGAAACGTTTTACATTTGATTGGCTGAATTATCTAGTTTTCTACAGCTTGTAAAATTTTAGTCAGTATCACTCCGCTTACGGAATGTATGTAAATAATTGTTTAACTCCAATTTTAATTTCTGTCTAAAACTTGTGTAACCAAACTGTGTGCTCGAAATAGGAAAGCAAACTCATTTTGAATCTAGTTTCGTATATCTTCACTGCAGCCCTAGAAGTTGATTGATGACTTTCACCAAACTGAGCACTTTTCCAAATGCAAGTTGAGAATCACTGATCGCAGTTCGAGAAAGAAATGAAACGGTTAGTTGAACTAAAGCTGAGGAGGAGAACGGGCGGCCTGCAGGTCATGAATGTGATGGTGAGTGCGAGATATTGCAGCGCGTGTTTTGGTCTTCATTACGGGCTATTGTGCGGGGCTATACGCCTCTCCTCCCTTCTCCGCGCTGTCCAGGCCATACTCTGATTAGGCGCAAATCGACCGGGGTCTTTATGCTGCGCAGCTCTGTGCGACTTCAACATCGCCGTCTCTTTAAACGAATACGGCCAAAGATCAGAATGTTTCATCAGTACTGAACATGGAGAAATTTTAGGCGAGTTATTTCTCTTATGCACCACTTAGGTTGCTTCTATTATTATTCACGTTTATTTGCTTGTTCACGTCAAAAATCTAGTTTTACCATTCATGATTTCTCTGACGTGTACTTTTAATTTATTTTATTAACTGATTATATGTTCAAAGAAATTAGATCAAATAGTAAGTGTAAATTTCATCATCATGATGGTCAATAATCAATTGAATAATCGTTTGAATATTATCATGACATTTTCAGATCAGCATAGTTCACGTGGCGTTGTATCATTTCAATAATATTTAATATTTCACTCTGTTATTCGTCACCGAGTGTAAGGAGGGAACACACGTAAACAGTTGCTCACAGTTTACTAGCGCTATTAACGAAAACACGCTTTGATGAAATGAAACATACAGAGCACGCAATCAGAGGATAAAAGGAAAAGTACCAAATAACTTATTTTCAAAGGAAGTCCAGCGATGACAATAAATTCCAGTAAATACCACAGGGTTTCGGTTTTACGTTAAATTTATGTGTCGAAAGTAACTTGTTTTCACACATACATAAATACATCATCTAGCGAGAAAATAATGAGCTCAAGATGCCTACAGAGTCGAAATTGCTCTAGGTCAAGTATTTTCATGTAAAGAATACAGCAGAGATCCTGTTGAAACGAAGTCTCGTTCTAGAATGAATATCATTTACCTCTAGTGAGCCTTTACAAAAAGCATTCGAAGGGAAATATCGTTGCTGGCGATCGATACTTTAAGATAAAGTAATGAAGCAAAACGCAAGGATCTCATTCTTGTCGTAATTTCGATCATTCTACGTCGTGACCTAAACTATTGCATCCATATTTATACAGATATTTTGATATCAACATCGTTGTGGTCTCGCGCCCGATTTTAGCATAATTTTGTACAATTAGTAGCGTATTACATTAGTTGCATCGTTCACTTCGGATGGAAGGCAGTCTTTCTCGTTGGAACATTCGTCGTTCTGAGAGGGGCGGAACGCAGTTGGTTTTTCCATAATGTACGCTGGTGACTTCACGGAGGCACTTTGCTCCCGTGTCGGTTTAGCTCCGTCTTGACTTTATCATGTGATTTATGGTGCGCCAGCCATGTGGTTTTCAACGATATTCGTTTCCCTCACTCTGCGATGCTTTTCGCAAGTAGCGTTGAATTCACGAGTTATATGCGAGACAAATAACATTTCCTAGCATATCTCAAATTCAAATTGATTTGACTACTGTTATTTGAAGTATCGAATTGTGATACTTCAGTTTAGTGTGCAATAAAAATTAATTTAAGACTGTATTCGAGTTTCACACTAAAGATTATCAGTAGGCGGAATCTGCACCCTCGTTCTGCGTGTTTTTTAAATGGGACGTTCAACGTGTGTTAAGCAAATTCTCATGCACTGTATTTCATTCAACACTTTGACTGCGACGTGCGCCACCGGTGGTACACGGAGATAATTTCTTTTGTGAAACTGACTGACCAGTAGTCGCAAACTCGATTTTCATAAATGCTTAATCAAAGCTAAATGAAGGCACGATCCAGTTCATGTTTGCTATTTTTAAAATAGTTTACTACAATTGACTTTAAATTTGAGTTTGGCATTGAACTTAACACTTAGTTGTTGCAGTCAAAGTGTTAAGTAATTTATTTCTAAAAAGATTGTTTAACAAAAACATGTTGCAGTTTTCAATATATCTCCCTCTGGTAATACTCACCTAATTTTAATTTGTTGGTTATAAATTTAAATTTATTGACTTCAGAAATATTTTGATTCAAATTTAATTTAAGAATTTTCAGGAATATTCTGGGTTTTTGGGTTTGATAGATATTAAAACTTTTAATTTAAATTTTGATAATTTATTGGAATTTTTGAAATGCGTTATTGATACCATTGTCATAAGGAGTTAGTTGCGATCTAAGAACGTGTGTCTTGCTTATCAACCATGCCATCACTGTAATAGTTCTGCTCTAATCAAGTTTTGATTGGTGTTCAACATTCCACGTAAAATTTGAAGCAAACTTGGATAATTTTCCTGAGAAGATGCGTTCCAAGAAATTGTTCAAAGTACGTCCTCATCGTGTAAATTTAATTTTGCAATCATATAGGATATTATGGTGTAAAGTGGCCATCGAATGAATATTTTAGTATTTTCCCATCCTATTACAGGGCACACGAATGTCAATTGGAATTGACGGTGGATCATACGATGCACTTTTATTTCCTGTTCTGTTTCATCGCAGATTCAGATCTTGACCATGTCTCTTTGTTAATTTATCTAACGTGGTAAAGTTACTCCTGAGTATATTGTATATTTTCTTCGCGCCCAATGTAGTTTTCTAGGCTTCTAGGAAGAATTTTAGAGGTCAACTTGTTTCTTAGGTTTACTTCATTTTTTCAGCGCGAAGAAATTCTGTTCATGATATTTTGAGAAAAGTGAAAAGTGAGAACATTACCGTGAGAAAAAAGTTCGTGATAAAGAGTAAACGCCCTACAGGTTTTGCTCATTCATGATTTGTCGTTAGTGCATGACTATAGGTATATGCTCTTAGTTTACAATGTTGCCTCTGAGCTACAATGTTGCCTCTGCGTCCTTACGTTTGTGGTAAAGTATCAGGTTGATACAAAAGTAATGTCCGATTTAAAGATCTTAGGTAAGCATGAATAAACCAATAACTATGAAAACATTCATCCATTAACATATTCTCCCATTGCTTTCTATGACCTCATTCTACAAGCTTATTAATCTTCGCTTGTAAAATTCTGTAAGTTTAGAGTCAAAATAAAAACTCATTTATTTTTCGATTTTTCTCTTGTTGTTAACTCGAAATCCACTAAAATGGTTCGAAGTTCTCGGAACAAATGGAAATCAGAAACAGCAACGTCAAGTGAATATAGAGGATGGGTCAATATTTCCCATGCAAGTGTCGGGCACAAGAACATTCAAATGATCGGAATCGAATGTTCTTGGACGATCCTTTTTAACTTATCTTTTTAAGTGAAATCACCACTTCAAAAACGAGAAAACCACCCCTTCTAACTTGTTTCGTCCACTACATCATGCCCATAAGTTTTCAGAATAGATTTTGCTGCCGTACTTGCATTAGCATCGTTAGGAAACTCGTACAGTACAAATTTTTTGGTGTGTTCTTTTGGTGGGATTTACATATATGCCCATATTCAAAACAAATACGAACGTAAATAATGTGGAGGGAAATCGTTTAGTTTAGTCACAGAAATAGATTACACTTATAACAGAATGTAAATAATAGACAAATCTAATTTCAAACATTCGTTCTAAAAATCGAACATAACTTTTCAATCAACCTGATACTTTAAAAATTAGTAGCATCATGTATAATCGGTTGTTTCTTAGTTTTCAAAGAGTCATGGAAACTTTGGTGTTGTGGGAGGTCTTCAGTTCTTTTGAATGATTTATTTCAGTGATTTACAAGCTGGCTCAGTTTCATCATTTTTCTTCTTTCTATTGTTTAGGATTCTCAACAAAAGTCGTTTGAATTTATCATTTTATGATGCAAACGAGGGAATTAAACTTCGAGGATTGTATTCACATATTATGACTTAGTAATTTAAGAATATAGGTAATTGTGAAAAAATATACCAAGTGCCAGGATGATGCAGCGAGATGGATAAATAGAATTGCGCCTTGTGCCTCGACATGATCGAGCCGTTCTGCGAGGACTAGTGCAACACCAACACGTTATTATTAGTGCGTATAGAAGAATGAGTTGCCGTTTAATGACATCTTCCTTAATAAATAGCCAGTTTGTCGCACCATGGACACATCGAACGAGTTGTAATTTTTTGCGTCGTTCTTTATCATTGATGACTTTCCACGGGGAGAATCTCTCACGAAGATACAATAATATCTAAGGCAATTAGCGCACCCAGGGGAAAAATGTGAGGTCCTGATCTGTGAGAGTTAGGTAAGCTTCCTTTTTGTTTAAATAACATGTCAAGTTTTGTTAAGGACTATCTTTTTTCTGTTCAATGCTGTCCGGTTTTTCAGCATTTCTGACTTTTTTCAATTTTCATCTTGTTTCGTAACTTTACTTCTTAACTCACTGTATCTAAGCGTTCAGGATACTGTGCGGGAACACACCTTGTGCATAGATTCCGCGTTCTCTTAATGCCATACTAAATGGTGCCTTTATCATTCCTCTCTTTGAACATCTTTGTTGTGGTAAGGGTAGCTAAAACTAACTTTTCATCTATCAATTCACGCGGAGAATTTTTCCCCAGTTAGATATCCTGATATAGATTGGTCTACAGCCTACACCAAATGGATCATAAAAAAGTAAACACAACTTTAAATGTTAATGACTTTACTGTGAATGAAGATCATTTAATTTTGTTTTTATGTGATAAGTGGAGAAAATATTTTCCCTTAAAATGTTAAGCCACATTAAAATTAGTTCTATCTGTAATGAGATGAATAATAGTTGTTAAAATGTGAGTTACACGTGAAATATTAATGAGGTCAGAAATGAAACAAAAGTTTAAGGGTCATTGGTATATTATTCTAACAAACGAGTTATAACGAGTTCTAATGAGAGCTTCTCTCAGGAAATCTCTATTCAAATTTACTTCGCACTTTCTTTCAACTCTTTGTTCCCGCGTAGACGTTGTTGATAAAATGCTTTGCTCCTTTGTTAGTTGCTCAACGATGGCTTTAGTTACTTCAAAATTTACATTTAACGGTAAATTTTCTGACAACTTAGACCTTATTTATACTCAGACCTAAAGCTTTGTACTCAGGATTCATATCTCTGTGCAAAAAATGAAACTGAAATATCTTAATCCAAAGTTATTAACATGTAAAGTTGGGGTTACTTTTTTATTGTCCATACGATATTTAGGACTTAACACTCATCGAAGAATGTGCAGAATTCTTCAGCTCCCCCGAGTGGGGCGTGCGTGCTGCACAAGCTGGTTTTGGAATATTGGTGTCCCTCGCGTGTCTTAACTCTAGGTGCAAGCACCGCAACTAAAATTACTGGTTGCGGGAGTTCACTGTGAGTATAGTTTTTATAAATGCCTCGCTTATAAAAGTCTGTAAGTTTAGAAAAAAAAAAAAAATTCAACTCTTTTTCAATCTCTTCTCTTGTTTTTACCATGAATCGGTGCCTACTACAACGGTCAATAGATCATTGTAGTAGGACGACGATCAACGATCAATAGATCGTTGTAGTAGGACGACGATCACCGATCAATAGATCGTTGTAGTAGGACGACGATCACCGATCAATAGATCTTTATAGTTTTCCTCTCGTCTCTTTCCGTAGTGTGCTCCTGACACAGAATTGTACTCCCGTAACTCTATTTTTCCCTCGTTCATTAGCATCGGTGGTCGGGTGAATTGTACGTTCAACTTCGATACCTTGTGGTACTTCAATGTTTCACTCCTAAAATTCAGCTTTCTTGCTCATTTTGTCCGAGTGGCATGATTTTACACAACTTGCTATCAGGAATGAAAATCTAGTTTTGCCCTAAACCCTCGCATTTTCCATTAACTTGTGTATTGAAAACATACTTTTATATATAGTTGCTAAACAGTATTAAGAATAAAATTACATTGTTTTCAAATTTTCCACGGTTACTACCTGCTTACCTCCCTGGAGTAGCTCTGGAATACTTCCCTACCAAAGAAGGTTGCTAAGTTCACTGAGAGACCAACACGTGGATCAACTCCATGTACGGTAGAATAAGTAAAACGAGTGGTGCGCTCAATTGTAGTAAGCAATATTGAAAAAAGCAAAGATAAAATGGATCGTGCCATTATTTAGCTGTGATGAAGTATTTATGATAATTGAGTTTGTGGCTACTGGTTGGTCAGCAGCATTATGAAAATTCCCTCCATGTATCACCGGCTGCTCAAGCATCGCTGTCAAAATGTTAAAAGGTAAAGGCGCAAACAAGGTAAAGGTAGAGGCGCCCTAACTATCCGTCAAGTTGCTCTTTCGGTTAAGTGAGAGACTATACGCTATCAGGGCTCACAGCGGGGTATCCCTTTTATTGGTTCCGTTTTTCACGACTTCGCCGTGACTTTTCAATGAACTCCAGCGGCAGTCGCTACAGAATATAATCATGCGTCGTCCGTCTTCCCTAAGTGCTGACCTTGCGGAGGATGGATCATCTTTGGCGCTGCTTTGAGCTTTGCATAAATAAATCTTTTGAGCAAATGCCTTCGAATATCTTCGTAGCGGAGCTGAAAGCGACCGTGACGTCTGGGAGCGTTTGGCGCGTCACGGACCTTGTCAGTTTTGCATCTTTCACCTCTCGGGGTTCTCATTTTTTTCTTGTTATTTCAGACTCCTCAGCAGTGTCGACATGAAAATATTGAAGAAACTGTTGACTGGTAAAATTTTTTTAAGTGTCTGTTTTTCTAATGGGGGCATTTTTTACGGCTTTTTTTGTCGTTCAAGAAGTGAAACAAGGCGGCATCCTGAAATTTCATTTCCTTCAATTTCAAGACCCGCTTTTCTAAAAAGTTTGTGACTCGTTTATTTTAGTAGAGCTGTGTGAGTAGTCAAGTATATATTTTTTCTTCTTAATCATACTTTTCATCCTTACATCAGGAGTGGGAAGGGAGTATCGAGACTATTGTTGCACAGTTCATTTCCACTGTTGGGAAGAGTGGTTACTAAGTCTATTCCAGAATGTGCTCTTCTGGCTTGAATCATTGACAAAAGATTTTATTGTAAATTTAAATTTTTCATTCTCTCGCTCTGAACAACTATTCGATAAGTTTAGTGAACATCTAAGATACGTGGAATAGATCAAACGAAATACGCGTAGAATGTTTCCATAGAAGGACCTGGAAATTACTGAATTTAGCCGAGTTCACAAGTAGCTACATTTCAATTTGACCATTAATTTAAGATTTTATGAATACATTGTTAATTATCATAAATGTTTAAAATTGTTGGCATCACAAATGACGTTAAAGCTGCCCGTCACTTGCTGGGGCGCAGCGCGTCACCGCGTCGTGACGTCACGCCGCTCCACGTCGCCACCTCTCAACATGACGAGAGTGACATTTGGCTGCCACAGCTGAAGAAGCAGTGTCTTACGACTGCCCTCTTTTGATCTCTTGCTCTCCTCTCAACCGTGAGAAAAAAGGAAGTCTCTCACGTGCGAGCATTCTACTATTTCTTCTGCATTCTTTCTTTGCGTTTAAACTTACTCCCTGGAGTGGTAAACTTTGTTTCTAAACGTTACTCAAATACTGAATTTAAATGAGAACGTACGCCTCATTTTGATGTGCTTTCTTTTTTAATTGTGTTAATTTTATTAAGATTGTGTCTTTCATCTACGGATGTTGTTCTCATTGTTTGATGGATGTACTGAAATCGTTTAGTACGTTTGAATATTGAGTCAAGTGTAGATCTTTCTTTTCAGGATTGATTTTAAGGAATATTGGCTTTAGACACCTTATGTGACGTGGTTTGCTTTGGTAGCGCTAGATTGTACATTGACGCTGTTGGAAGGTATTATTGCCTGTTTTTTGACAATCTCACATTATTTGTTTTGAGTCTATCAAAGTCGCACAACTGCATGCGTACAGAGTATCACAAATCCGCCTATTCAGGGGCTGATTGAATCATAACCGAGAGAAGGTCGTTAACAAGATCGTAAACTTCTGTTGTTGCTCAACTAAAAGAGGTTGGCGCAATCTCATTGTGCAGTGAGGTTAGTTCATCCTGCGTTTGTGAAGGTTTTGAACCTATGATTTCGTGGCTCTTTCATGGTTGAGATCTACGATTGATTTGAACATCTTTTGGGATTTATTTACCCAATAATACGTGAAACAATGGTATTAACTCAGTCGTACGAAAAGCCGATATCGTTCGTGAAGCTTTAAGCCCATTCACTGCTACCCGTAAGAACAAAACTTAAGTTTAGCATTACCAAGAATTTTGTGCTGTTATCACTTGTACCATTGATCGTAAACCGTGATCCTACATTACATTTAGACTTTTTACGAAATTAGGTGGACACTTTTCTCCTCACAAACTGAGTTATCTTGAACGTCTTGTTTCGTTACTGATTTTGTGAATTACGAAAAAGTTTTTTTTGATTGATTAGCCAACACACGAAATATTTCTAAATTGTAAGCGTTCTCGAGTAACCCCTAAATGCTGAAAACTTTGAATGCTGCGTGACGAAAACGAGAAGAGGAACGTCACTCTTTGTGGTAGGAATTTCAGGGCCACTCGTGAAGCCGTAAAACTGGAGACGAACGTGCGGCTGTGAAAGCGGATCAAATCCGCCCCCGTAGACAGCATACCGTGCCCCCAACACTCGGCCTAAAAGGAGTGGAGAACTATTGTTCACGTTCTGGCTGCTTTGGGTTGTGTGGAATTGTGGTAGAGAAAAGTCAAGTGTTGAGATGGTCTGTACAAGTAGAGAGAATGGGAGAAACGAGTTTGAGGTCAAAAAGCGTGTGGGAACTCGGAAGGTGTGTAAGAGGTAGTTTGAGAATTCAATGAATAAATTGTTGAAGCTACTGAAATAGTTGCTGATGTACTAGTAATTTTTTGAGTGAATACACTGGCTTTGCAGCTAGATAGATACTCGAGTATATGAGTGCGAAGGGGTTGTGCAAGCCAGATCGACGTGACACTATTACTACGCCCCTGATAAGGCTGGAGTTATTACTTTATGTTCCAGTGAAAGAAGTTCCCCTGTTCGATATGGTGATGTGTACTGTTGTGTGGGGCTGGCGTAATCTCATGGAGCACCGACGAAATTTTGGAGCCTTTTACGAGCGGTTCAAGAGTAACGATATTTATTTTAACTCATCTTCATCTCAAAAGAAAGTTCGGAATCGCATTGTACAGTGCTGATCATGAAGTATAATTGCGGGTGGTTAGTTTTCTGTAGATGAAAATAATTATTATGGTTTGCTTTTCATTTGTGTATCATTACGATTTACGTGGAAGACAATTTTTGATTTCGCCATATGAGGTTGTTTACATTTTCCGTTTTTTTATGATACAGATGGATTTTGTATCATAAAATTACTACCGTGAAGCATTTTTTCCGTTTGACGTTCTGAAATTCTAATTACAAGTCCGGAAGACTTTGAGAAACAAAACCGGAAGGCTTTGAGGAACTTTCCTTAGTCATGGTATCAAAAAATATGGATGAGAATTGTAGAAGATAAATTCATTGTATCAAAAATTAACGTTTCAGGATCATCTCTGAAGAGAAAATGAAGATATGGTACGTTTGAAACGAGAAACAAATGTTTAAGGTACAGAAACTCCAATGCTTTTGTAAAATTAAATGGAATAAAATATGTTCTTTCAATAACATATAAGCGCGAAATTAAAACTAACTTGTAAAAAATAACGACTTTGAGAAGCTACGTTCTCAACTGGTTGTTGAACGCCTGTTTAGTTCAGCGCTGGTATAGCACCTTAGCAATCAGTGAAACATTTTCTAGTCTTGATGCTCCCCTAAGGGGGATACATATACTGAATCTATAGGGATTAACACTCCCTTTAGGAATATGTGAGAAATAAGTGAGGGAGGCTTAAAATATTTTATCTCATCTAACCTACCGTGATGATTTTTATACGGAGCGTTTTCGTTATTCAAGAGAAAATATATAAAATTCCTTTTATTTGAGAACCTTTTAACTTCCATGTCTGTTTTCAGATGTGTTATAGATTTTCTTTTTTTGGGTTGATGATGAGGTTTGTGCCGAAAGTTTTGTTTACAGTGCAATGAGTTTGTATTCTCTAATTGTGTCCCTGCTTCTTGTGTTGCTGTCCGTTGCCACAACTCATTAAATTTGATGTCTGACTTGGTTAATTCATGTTTAATGATGAACTACACTAGTATTTCTCGTTTAGTCTGTGCGTGTTACTTCATCTCTTGGTGGGAGACTTTGCTTTTCGTTAGTTTTCCGCGGCGTAACTGGGCTCTTGATGAACGTGGACGGTACTTGCTACTTACTGGACACGTTGAGTATGTTTGGTTCATTGCAGTAGCATTAATACAGAATTACTGTAGTACTACATTGTAGTAATTTCGTTTCTATGATAAGATTGTCCTTGTGTAGTATTTCGTATGTGTCTGGCGCTATTTTCTCAGCTCGGAATTACCATGTTTGTTTTTGAACGTTGTCGGTACCATGTTGGTCGTAGAAATTGTGCTAGTATGAATGCGAGTTTTTGTCTGTAACCCCCAAAACTACGAACCGTTTGCAGCGTGTGTGTGTGTGTGAGTGTAGCGCTATATAATTTCACCACAGTTGACCCATGCGACTTGATTGTTCGTCAGGCACGTATCTTTTTAGGGGTCTGTGTTTGCGGTAGTCCTTCGTTTAGTCAAAACAACGAAGGAAAACAGGCACGAATCACGGAGAGTTATTTAAAAACTGCAGAATTTACTCCGAAGGTTTTTAGTCACAACTACATCCCACCGTCGATAAGAACGTCTTTGCAAGGACATCTTGTTGCTGTAAGGAAAATTTCCAGATTTTAATCCATATCACCCCTGGTTGGTAAAAAGACTTCGATGCTGCCACTTAGATTTATTTACGGTAACAATAACTCAAGCGTATAGCTATCGACACCGATGTAATCTTCGAGGCTTGTGATTTTGTTACCAAATATGAGAGACGCGTGCAGCAGGCACGGTCTTCTGAGGGCTGCGCTGCGACTCCTAACTTGTCTTCGCGTGCGCAGTTCAACTTGACGCCGTCAATTTCAGATGAAATCTTCCCAGTAATTTTGAAATGGCGTAGAGCTTGGAAGGCAATGATTAATTTGATACTTTAATTATTTGTTTTATGTTTGTTTTTATGGAGGTCGAACTACAAGCATGGTCGACGCGCTGCGCAACTTTCCGCTTCGTGATCGTTAAGCGATGCGAATGGTCAGCCACTGATGAGTTCAGTCCCTCGTTGGATTCACCACCTTTTTTTTTATTAAAGTCAGCGTGTGAAACTCCATTATTGTGCAGCTGTAGAGAATGAAGCTGATGTGACACCTGAATCGGTAATGCGCTCTCTCAACTTTTCTAAGTCGTCAGTTGTCTGTGAGGCATGTAGTTTTGTTGGTTTTATTTTTGAGAAGCACATCAGCATTAATGGTAGAGGCGTTCAGACATTCTATTTTTTTCTAAAATTTACGCAACGGTTTCTTTAGGCTACAAACAAACTTGTTAGTTACATAACTTTCCTTTTTGTTTATGATGTAAGTATTGTTTTCCGAGTTAAAAATATTTTTCACCTTTCAATAACAAGTTGTTTTTTCTAGATTTGCACGTAGTTATTGGCGTTAATATTAATTTTCAAGCATGTCAGCATTCTTCTGCTGACTTTTAATAGCTTAGGTCATAAATTATACTGATGTTTTATGACAGCTTCACACTAAGTCTCCCCTAAGGAGGGGACAACTATTGTATCTATGGGAATTAGCGCTCCCAGGGGGAAATGTGTGAGGGCCCGAGCTGAGAGTTAGGTGGGCCTTCTTTTTGTATAATTAAATATTTTTTCGTTATGTTAAGGACCACCTTTTTCGGTTCACTGCTGTCCTGTTTTTTCAGCACCTACTACTTTCTTCTTCAACTTTTATCTTGGTTCATGAACTTCTTTCTCAACTTACTACTTCTATGCCCCTTCTGCACAGATTCCGCATTCCCTTATCTCCATACCAAATGGTGCCTTCCTCCTTCCTCTCTTCGATACGCTATTTTTTTTAGCGGTTAGGGAGGCTTAAACTAACATGTAATCTAATCACACTAAGTTACTTGAATTAGATTCTCGGTGGAACTTGTTATCTGACATTCTAAGCTACACGAAAATACGGAGCTTTTCCCTGTACATAGTCTATACCTATATTCTGTGCGCTTCTTATGCAATGAATATTTGTAACCTCGGAAGTGAGGCAACTGATAAGCTTTTTTTGAAGTTATGAATACTTCTCCAGCGATCACCAGCTTTCCCTTGAATTAAGGAGGGGTCGATGCGTAAGAGAACTCGGATATTTTATCACGACTAGGAACATGGTAGGAATATACGTCCGAGTGCGACAAAGTAATTTTATTTTATTTATTATTTTCCCTTGTTTACAAACCATACAGCATTATACACTTAGGAAGTATAGTGATAACATTTTGGAGAACTAAATGGAAATTCATTGATATACGAATTGAAAGTTGTTTACTGAACTGTGTTCAAAATTATAATAATTTGCGCAATTGGAAAATATTGTTAACTTTGTAGTAGTTCAAGAAATGATTTAATTATGTATAAAGTTATGATAGAGTCCCGTTACCACTAAGCTGAAAAGAAGCCAAATTTAGCTTTGACGTTTGTGTTGCCTTATCCTTGAAAGAAATAAAAGACTGGCGCTCTTCCCTTGGATTCCAGTTTTGAATAATCCTGCATGTCAGCGCAGCTCGTTACTCTTGGGGCTATTTCTTCTCGTTTAGGAGATAATGTGCCTGTTTCAAGCCATCGCTTCACGTTCAGTTTCTTGCTAGTCCCTCGGCATCAGTTAAAATTTTGAGACTCCACACAAAATAGCCTCTTGATCGCCTTGAAACGAAGTTTTGGTGCGCGACGCGTGAGTGGATGTCACTAAAGATGTCGTTCTCTGCACGTGTTCTCAAATCGGCTGGCCAGCTCCGAATGGTGAAAGTTTTCTTCACTCTTGTTTTGTTTCGTGTTTTTTTTTGCACGTATTTCGCATGTCATATTGCTGTGAGTTCCGTTGTCTTTAGTTCATTTGTCTGTTTTGATTCAATTCAGCTTTAGCGAGCGTACGACCTTCGACTTTTCCTTCAGGAATATCCTTCATCACTTCTTATTTCACACCATGTGTTGTGCCGTTTCATTCTTCATCAGTGAATAGCTAGATGTCCTACAGAACATTTTTATATTAGTTTGATATTCTTCGTTTCTCTTCCTCACCTTGATATTTCCCATGATTTAGTCTCAAGTTTTTCATTCGTAGACAAAATAAGGTAGTAGGGTTTAAGTGCCTCCTGACATGACATGATGCGCCTCTCGCTCTCACGCGAATTATTCTTTTGAGGCGCATCTTCCTTCCAGCTGCTGGCCTCTCCCTTGAACTTCGGGCTCTTGGTCCTGTTCTCTTCTGTTACTAACTCTCAAATTTGTCTTCAATTTGCATAGTTTACTCATTCTGGCGAGAAAATTCACTCGTTTTAAATTTTTTCCTCGTTTTTGATCCGTGTATGTTTCTTAGTTTAAATTCTGGTCAGACTATCGTATTCGTGTTTCGTGATCACCCAGATTTGTTCGTGTTTTTTGTTTTGAAGATAACTTCCATTTCAATTTCCGCTATTTATAATGAAAGATTCATAATTTAAGCGTAGTTTAATTTTCTTTTATAAGGTTTTAGTAAACCTGTGTTCACTAATTTTCGTGTTTCGAATACTATGAGAAGTACTAGTATTTTTTATTTGATTAGTTTGTTCTTCATGTCTGGACTTTGACTGTTCAGTCTGTTGAGCCGCTCACCTCTCTGTCAATATACGGACAAAACCCGGAGGGCTTGAATTAAAAAACCATGTATACATATATGACAATCAGAGTTGTACATTGCGTCAATAGTTCTGATTGCAGGAAAAATCGATTGCTGCAAATCAATATTTAGTGCCAGGAAAATAATTCGCACGCTTCAGCCGTACCTACTGCCGAAATGCACAATGGGTCAATAGTAGGCACTATCTTGTGACCGCCTACTGCGCTTCGTTGTCGATCACTGGGAGGAGGTAGTTGACTTTACTGCAGCAGTGCACAGGTTCGGTGCTCGAAAACTGCCGTAAAAGCGGGCATGTCTGCATCGTCTCATATATGTTACTGCGCATAACTACTGTAGCTCTGCTCTGAATATTAATAGGGGTTAACAATTGGGGTGAACGTGCAATACAATCATGAATGGGATTAAATTGCGTAACAAATTTAATTGTGTAGGTTTTTATTTTGACTTTCATGAACGAATCGGAAAATTCTGACGCACCATAGTTCTCGTCAAGAGCGTTGATTTCGCGAATTCATTAAAATATATTCTGAATGAAATTGTTCAAAATTGTATTGCAGTGAATTTCATTACACGTTATTTTTAAACATTTGAATTTGACCCCTCAGGGGGATACAACTGTTGTATCTATGGGAATTAGCGCTCCCAGGGAGACTATGTGAGGGCCCGAGCTAAGGGTAAGGTAGGCTTCCATTTTGTTGAAATAAAATAGGTTTTTGTTCTGTAACGGACCATCTTTTTTCGGTTCTCTGCTGTCCTGTTTTTTCAACACCTACTACTTTCTTCTTCAACTTTGATCTTGTTTCATGAACTTCTTTCTCATCTTACTGTTTCTATGCCCTTTCTGCGTAGATTCCACGTTCCCTAAACTCCATACTAAATGGTGCCTTCCTCCTTCCTCTCTTTGGATCGCCTTTGTAGCGGATAGGGAGGCTTAAACTAACTAATAATCTAATCTAAACATTTGAATTTGATTTTTTTCCTACTGTTGAAACTTTTACTTGAGTGAACAAATGATAGATTTGAAAATATTGCTGTTCACCGCTAATGATGGATCGCCATCAGTTTTTCGCGTTGATGTACATGACCTGTTGTTATATGTAATAAACTTTTGTTAAATGGCTTTTGATATGGTCAGATGGAGGACGTGGAGGCGTGCAGCAGCCTGTGCCAGAAGTTGATGGAGTTGGGTGAGGCGGAGTCGTGGCAGGTCTGCTCCCTGCTTGCCCAGCATCCTCGGCTCACCGACCTCCCGACCAAGACCAAGCTGGCCAATTACGCTCTCACGCACTGTCCTCCTCAGCAGCTCCCTGCGCTTCTCAATCTCAGGTCACTCGTGACTGTATTACTTCAGTTCGTTAATGCACTATGAGGTTATCATAGGTATTTGACGTAACTCATCGTTTAGTTCTTTTTCTCTTGTCACTTTTCCTCAGGGGGATACAATTATTGTATCTATGGGAATTAGCGCTCCCAGGGGGAAAATGTGAGGGCCCGAGCAAAGAGTTAGGTAGGCCTTCTTTTTGTTGAAATGAAATGTTGTTATGTTAAGGATCACCTTTTTTCGGCTCACTGCTGTCCTGTTTTTCAGCACCTACTACTTTCTTCTCCAGCTTTTATCTTGTTTCATGAACTTCTTTCTCAGCTTACTGTTTCTGTGCACTTTCTGCATCGATTCCGCGTTCCCTTAACTCCATACTAAATGGTGCCTTCCTTCTTCCTCTTTTTGGATCGCATTTGTTGCGGATAGGGAGGCTCAAACTAACAAATAGTCTAATCTCTTGTCACTTACAGCCTGTACTGCGTGGCTGAAAATTTAATTACTGCAAAGCATAAGATGAACAACCTCAATGCATGAGATTAGGTTATCCTCGTAGTATCCATTTCAGAATTATTTAATAAACACATGATAACTCTTACACTCAAATTCAATTTGAGTTTTGCTCTTTTTTTGCCCTGTAAGAAGTGCTCAAAGTGATAGCCTCAAATTAAGTGATAGTGTCAAATTGATGTACCAACCGTATGGATCATTGTCGGTGTCTGGACTTGAGTGTCTTGATACTGTTCAGTTTCTTTCACGTTTCACGTTCTTTGACATCCTCCAGAAATAGAAAAGGTCGGTGATATGTGTGCAGTAAAGGACCATGCTCTTTGATAATCTGAAGAATTCAAACGAATTAGTAACTAGTATGCCATAAGTAGTGTCTTAGTCGCATGATCGATGGGCCTTGTTCATGTCTCTGACCCCCTCAGGAGGATTCAACTATTGTATTTATGGGAATTAGCACTCCTGGGGGGAAAACGTATGAGGGCCCGAGCTGAGAATTAGGTAGGCCTTCTTTTTGTTGAAAAAATGTTTATTAGTTATGTTACGGTTCACCTGTTTTCGGTTCACTGCTGTCCTGTTTTTTAGCGCCTACCATTTTCTTTCTTCTTCAACTTTTATCTTGTTTCATAAACTTCTATCTCAACTTGCTGTTACTATGCCTATTATGCATAGATTCTGCATTCCCTTGTCTCCATACTAAATGGTGTCTTCCTTCTTCGTCTCCTCGGAACGCTTTTTTTTAGCGGTTAGGGAGACTTAAACTAATATCTAATCTAATCTGTTCAGGTATCTGAATTGTGATAAAATTTTAATTTTAAAGAATCGGGTAATTTCATTAATGTCGCACGTTTTAATTTCTGGTATACGTATTCTCACAGTAAGGATCAGTCATGTGCGATGTTTTACAGACGCAAATTTGAAGTGACATTATACTCCTGAAATGAAATTTGCGAGTTGTACAGCGCTCCTGCTGTTGCAGCTTCTTACGATCTAACGAAAAGAGAAAAATTGTAATTTCCTTCAAATTACCGGGCAGTAAATGCATCAAATAACACTTCTTCATTCCATTTTATCGTTTTCGGACAATTAATGAGTTATGTTGTTTGATTGTATTTTATTGTGGGAGAGAGTTTTAAGTGACTTGGAGATTGAAGTGTTTAATGGTACTCTCATTTTAAGTGTTGTGTTGATGCTCTGGTGTGTTTTTAATTTTTTTAAATGAATTTGTCTGGAGCTTGTAAAACTGAGATATAAGTTTCCACAATTGAAAATAAACAGTGTATGCTACTCTGGGGAAGGTGAGATGTGTTCACGCTAATCACGTGATGCGTTACTCGACCTATGATGTGAATATTCTTGTTTTATTTTCCTAACTTCTATTCAATATTTCCGTGTCTATCTATGCATCACCCTCACTAACTATCATAGTTTTTCCGAAATCGTCTAAATTAGAATCTTACCAGAAGTTTGATAATTTTCCTCAAATGCGAGCTTGCATCGCCATTTTAACGAACTTGTCACGTTTCTGTGGTAGGCATTCTGTGGAACTGGAGGCGGTGTACGAGGTCGCTAAAGGCACGATGGTGAGAGAGGACCTGGACCCAGCTGAGGACGTCTTCCTTGATGCGATAGAGGTAAATATGCCGTGGTACCGTAGGGGTGCGTCATCGTTGGGGCAGCAGAGGGGCGTTCTTTCCCATGCCTTACATGGTCACCCGCTCATAATTGTCCTCTGGTCTTTTTCTTTTTTAATATTCAAGAGTTCCTTGAAGGAAGTCGATTAAATTTGTTATATGTGTTGAATTATATGTTGCGTCCCTAATATGATGATTATAATTCAAAGTGCCTTCTTCATGTACAAGTGGTCATTGAGTGGGAAAATATGGCACCAAGTTTTCATCGAAATGGAACCATAGAGGGCGAAGTGCTTACAATAGGGAGCTTTCAGCCGGTGGCGCGCTGGACCTTCAACATTATTTTCTATGGCCCTTCAAAGCAATTTTTACACTAGAGTCTCTGAAGGTAAACGCATAGTTATCTTGTGTGTTAATGTTAAATCCAATTCGAGAATTCTACTTGTTACATCTTGAAAATAAGACTTTCTGCGGCGGTGCTTCATTTTCTCTCTCAAAGATTTTTATCTCTTGCTTCAGCACAACTCATGCTGTATTTCTCGTTTGTGATATGACCTATGTTCTCAAGAAGTATTTTTGATAGATTTTGTAGTTCACGGAGGTTAAAAATGGCATTTCAACCCACAAATCCATTGTGTTATGGAACTATGGAACTACTTTTTATAAGTTTTAGTCTTGACGCCATGGTAATTCTGACAATTTTTACTGGTATGTTCATCTTCTTCCTGTTGACGTACGGCTACGTTGATGCATTACAGTACGTCTATTAAGATGCGGTTGAAATGTGGCTATCTTCACACCGTGAAGATACATCTACCTTGTTTCTGTTGAGTTACTTCTACCTTGCTTTCGTAAGGGTAGGTCTGTCTCTTGATGCCAAAGAAGTGCGTTTCTCTACTCAGCTTAAAGTGGATTATAAAGTATATTGAAGTTTGTTGTTAAAGTATATAGCTTGAGATCTTGGAATTTTTTTTAACTCACGATTCTGTAAACTGTAAATAATTAAATTGATGGTCTAACTCTAAGTATCCTTTTAATTAATTGTAAGGGGATAGAAATTTAGCATTGGCGTGAACTGCATGACATTCTGGCAAATTGTTTTTCAACATTCTGGGCTTCTCACATGAGATGTGTTAGTCTAACACTGACTTTTATCCTTTTGGTTCCAAGTGGTTCATTTTTTTTCCTTAAATTGTTTTATGACAATCAGAAAAACAGTATCCGAAGTAAAAAATTGTGGTTTTCATATCTACCCATTTGAAGTTGTCATGTGCATTGATAAATTTCTGCATTGAAACGCCATCTGCTGTGACGGCCATTTCTATGATCAATTTGCCCTTTTAAATCTGTATGCATATATTTTTTCAATTGAATTCTCAGTCTCCCGTCGAAGATGAAACAGCAGAAGATCGCACAGTTGGAGGCATCATGCGTGGGGGCAGACTCCTAGAAGCCACGCTGGGAGCCACTCACACCGTGTCCGCTAAAGCCACGTCTCTGCTCTCTGCAGTTGGCAAAGCTTCCTTCTGGACGTCTGCTGTGAGGTACGTCTGCTGCCAGGTGTTGATTTTTGAAGCAGATTATTGACTGGTTCAGTCTCAGTAGGTGCTAACTAAAGTTGTTACCATCAGTTGATTTCAAGTGCTGTTGAGCATCCTTTCCATGCAATGATATTCAACTCAAAGCTATGGAGAAAATTTACATATAGAATGTCGAGGATGTTTCCACCGATAGAGTGTTTAAATCGATTGTTCATTTTCTTTTGAGGCTCACCGATTGTTTACAGCACTGATTTATCGTATGATGCTCCATAGCCCCTCAGGGGGATACAACTATTGTATTCATAAGAATTAGCGCTTTCATGGGGAAAATGTGAGGTCCCGAGCTGAGAGTTATATCAGCCTTATTTTTGTTGAAAGATAATAGGTTTTTTATTTTCTATGGGCCATCTGTATACGGTTCTCTGCTGCCTTGTTCGTCAGCACCTTTCACCATCTTCTTCAGTTTTTATCGAGTTTCAAAACCTTCCTTCTCAACTTCCTATTTCCATGCGCTGGGGATCTTGTGTTTGAACCTATCTTGTGCGTAGATTCCGCGTTCTCTTACCTTTAAACTGAATGGGGCTTTCATCCTTGCTCTCTTTGGAACACCGTTGTTGTGATTAGCGCTGCTGAAACTAAATTCTAATCTAATCTGATCTGATGCTCCACAGCATCAGATCAAGCTCTTTGTTATTTAGGCTCTTCTTTCTAGAGTTCTTGGTGTATAATATCCAAAAATTCACGTTACCATTAGTGAGGAGTTTCTGACAGATTGAATGACAAGAAATTTAAATGAAAATGTATTTGACATGTAAAAACGAAGTACCAAATTAAACTGTTTGTATGTTTTCTGCCATGAATTCGATCATTTCACTGCAACTGCAACACTTTTCTTTTGTGTCGTCAGTTAAGGACAATGAAATCGTGTCGAAACACAGGAAAGTGTACGATGTTTAACAGAGGAAGCTTTCTTATACGCTAAAACTTGTCCACTCACACTGGAGATGCCTAATTAAAATAAGGCATAAACAAAGGCTCAAGTATAACGTCTGGACGGCAAATAAAACCTGAACAAAAAACAAAGGGAAAGAGAATAAACACATGTTTTCAATGGTCTTGCACTCCAGTTTAAGCTGACATTATTCGGGCATCACTGCATCCATAGCTCATATTTAGGTCTTATGCCAAAGTTTTAAATTAATGGCATTCTTATCTATACAGTGTAAAGCAATTATGGTAGCCATTTGTGTTCGGTACGTCATTAATTTCCTTTGAATTGGGAGGTAATGGTATTTGACATTTTCAATTTCATTTTCATTCTTCAAGCAATTACTTCTTTATTCTAACTAGCTGTGGCATTTAGCGTACCGCGAATTTTTTTTTTCAATGCCATGAATGTTCATTACTCTGTGTTAATTTTCTAACTTGAACATTGATACTGCAATTTGTCGCAGTTTGGTTGTGCCTCTTCGGGAGCGGGCTCAAGAACAAAGCGACGACCAGGAGGACAACTCTGACTTCTCCTGTCAGGGCTGCCACGCCTTCTATCTCGATTCTTGCCCTCTCGCTCACTGCAGCAATATTGGTAAGGTTTTGTCGTTCGCCTAGTCTCCGAACTCCTTGCCATTACCGACGTGCTCTTGCTTCCTCATTGCAAGCAAGCCGCATTATCTATTTACCCATGGCGAACATGTAAGCAGCAGCTTTTTAGTAAAAAATTTAGCTATGAGGCTATTGCACATAGGGATACTTTTAATTCAACCTTAGAGTCAAGTTGCACTCATTCTGGATCTTGTTTAGATGACCTCATCATTATTAGTTTTCCTCTTAACTAAAAACTAAAAACTTCAAGTTTAATTCTCTTTTTTTATTATTATTCATTCTCGACAAATTATTTTCTAACAATTATTATTCCTGGTTTCGTGTTATTTCAGATAAGCTTTAAGTTTTGGCTTAGAGATATTAACTAAAACTGGCAGCAGGTTAGCAGTGCAGCGCGTTACCAGCTTTGTTTTGCTCAGGGTACGCCTACAGCGGCTACAGCAACACGGGCCTCAACAGCCCCAGCCTGCGCTTCTCCCTCGCGCTGCTGAAGGCCTCGCTGCTGGAACGCACCATCGCTGCAGGCTGCGGTCTGGAAGAGAGCAACGCTCCTGACACGAAGAAAGATACTACAGAAAAAGGCAAGCGCTATTCCGGCGTGGAAATGTGTGAAGCAATTTGATATAGTACTTTTAAATATTTGTGTTTTTTAGTTTTTCTCTTTCTTAAGTCATGCTCTGAATAGATTTATTCATCAATGTATTCGATTAGAAAAGTTCAATTAGATTTTTTATAGTTTAACATTCAGTTGAAGTTCTTTATGTGCAATTCAAAATGTTTGGCAATCATTTTTCAGTGTGATCAACAATCCTAATGCCAGTGCTGAATATGTCACCACGTAAATGTCTAAGTACTCTCGCTTGAAAATCCAGAATAAAGATGAATCGTTTCATAGCTTATCATTCCTTGTAATGTACAAATTCCCTTACTTCTAGTTAATGTATTCGTTAAGTTCGATTACTACTCTCTCCCATGTAAATTAATCACCCTAAACTTCCTCTTATCGGTCGTGCTTTGGTGAAATATTTGTTCGCTAAATTAAATTCTGTATTAGGATTCATGTATAACTAGACAACTTTCAAATTAAGGCTTCAAAGTGAACCGAATGGAGCAGTGCAACATCAGCGTCTCGCTAAGCGCAACAGCTGTCTGCTGCTTCACCTTTGGATTTTTCCTCTTGTGACGCTATTGCTGCCCCGCTCCCCAATTTAATATTTATGAACTCCAATCTGAAAAACCTCAATCCTTGCATGATATTTACATTTAGGCAACGTTTATGAATGTCACATTTTAAGATCGTTTCGTGAGCAGTGGTTCAAGAATTGGCCCGCGCCGTGTTGCCTGAAGATACAGTCTTTGGGCTGAGCCTGCTGCTCCAGCTGCAGCAGCTCCAATTGGCGCAGGATGTTCTCACTGCGCTACCCACAACAGATATCACCATACAGGTATTGCTTTTGGCGTGCCCTACGTCAGGAATGCTATGATATAAAACTGTGGTATTTCAGGGGATGGTTTCAGCTATACAGTTTAGTACAAATTAAATTGTCAAAAACATTGGTTAATATTATTATAATCTAGTGCTGTATACTTGTTCTGTGTATAAACTTGAATGTGCGGTTGACATCATGAGATTACATTCAAACATTGAGTGCTAACATGAAGTTAAATTCAAATACTGTATGAAAACTTCAGGTTATATTCAAACATTGCATTAAAACATGAGGTTGTATTCAAACAATGAATAACATCATGAGGTTGTGATAGAATCTTTCATTGAAACATCGCTTCTCATATCCCCTTTAGGAGGCACGTTGAAAATATTCATTATTCGACATTTCTGAACGCACTAATGAGATGATTTGTGAGCTTTGCAGAGCTTCTCTTGAGGAGTCAAACTCGTAGTGCATTTCGCAGTGGTATCATTTAAATTGTCGTTTCTGCCCAGACGTTCTCCTCGCGTTTCAAAGAAAAGTCAGACATAATTGTTGCGGCTGCTAGTCTCCAGGTTGAGAAATCGGATCTTTTCTATTGATAATTTCAGTCTGGTGTGAGAAGCTTTTGTCCCGTACAACAAATTTTCTTCTTTAGTTTTTTTTCTACCCTCTTGCTTATTTTTCCATATATTTGACATGCTTTCACATATTTTTTCTACAAGCGTTGAAGATTGTGCTTCCGGTATGCTAGCGTAGCCCCTTCAGGTAATCCTGGATAAAATTATTTATATGAAGTAGAAAAGGTTTGCAAAAAGAATATGAAAATAATTTTTTATGACTTTTTAATTTATGCCGCTGCGCGCCTGTCACTATTTCAAAAATTATCAAAAATATATTTTACATTATTTTAATTTTGCTTTATTCGCTGCTTCGGTTGTACTTCTTATAATTTTTCATATATATATATCAATATTTTTAAAGCTACGTGAAATCCGCTTTCTCCATGCTGCCTCAAGTGGATGTGTGTGCCCCTTAGGTGTGCCAGTACTACTACGCACTTCAGATCTACAGCAACTTGCACCCCTGGCAGCAGCCTCGCATCGCCCCTCTCTACCAACACGATCCCGCTGTGGTCATCGCCTGTGCTGCTCTTGTTGCGCTCAAGTACAAGGAAGTTTACGATCAACGGTCTCCAGCTCTTCCCTCAGCAAAGGGCAAAGCAGCTGGTCCAGCCAAACTTTTGCCGAAAGACATCAAACTAGAAGCCGGTGGAGTGAAAATTTTTACTGGTGTGCAGGAGGTGGATGAAAAGTTGGTTGAACTGTATGACTATTTCCGTTCTTCTGAAGAGCTCTTGGATGATTATGTCCAAGGAGAAGCTCTTCATCGACTTGATGCAGGCGTGGACACGGTAAGATTCCTGAACGATCCAAGCTACAAAGAAGACACTGTCCTGGGACTGTGCATGACGACGGACCCACAGATGCTGGATCTCGCCATCGTGCTTGCAAGGAAGTACAAAGTGTCTCTGTGGGAGGTGCACATGACTCAGCTTCAATACATGATGAGTTCAGACCTCACGACCGACCAGGTTGCCGAGAATATCAAAGCTAGGAACGCCATGCGGGAACTCAAAAAGAAACCAGAGATGTTCGTTGAAACTCTACGCACCAAAGTCCTAACACTTATAGATGGCACTGATCACGACAGACTGGTGCTCTTCTATTCACTTATTCGGGAGGCTGCGGAACAAGCTGAAGAGCCATCTTTGATTGCCATGAAAGCTGCGGCTGAGCAACATATCGATGTGCTCGAGGAACTGAAGAAACTTGCTCCGTCTCTTAGCTATCACCATCTCCTCACGAGGCAAGCAGACACCCTGTCTCATCTTGGTGAGTTGTCTTCCGAGTGGATTTCATACTGACTGCGATTTGGTTTTCGCTCTGCAAATCATTTGGTAAGCTAGGTAGTTGCAGTTTAACGGAAGTACGTAAAAATGGCCTTATCAAACCAGTTCGTAAGTTATTGGAACGGCCACTTTTCGATTGGAAAAGTCGGAGCCGCCACTCTACCTTATTATTTTTGTTCTGAAGTATGAGAGAATTAAATGGCCACCCAAGTTTAATTAGGCATCGGAAAAGTGGATTCAACTTGACTGGGAAGGAAAAATGATTTTTGATTGCGGTTTCACAAATTTGCCGTCTAGCTAATTATATAAAAACTGCAGTAAAATTTTGCGCAGATAAAATTTTATGTGACTTTATTTAGTCAGAGACGTATGAAGAGTAAATTTATTAAATTATTCTATTCATTAGTGTTGGTTAAAATTCAGAGTATCCTTGTGCTATATTGGAAATAAACTTGAGGACAAAGCTACTAGTACAAAGAGAATTTTTTGTTTACGACACTTTCTAATGACAAAATAGCTAAAGTAGAAGTATGGTTACGGGGATTACATCTTGACACTGCGCTACAACCGCCACCATTGTCGAAGTGAACACATTGTTCTGCTGGTGCTTCTTTCATGATCGTGGATCTATCTTAACTGATATTATTTAACCGTGTACACAATCACAACATTGTTCAATGTAAGTAAGTTACGAAACTTGTCTTTAACATAGTTACTGTGGCCTCACAAACCCGTACAAGAGACAAATGTGTGGAGTGAAATCGTGCACGAATAGAATGTACAGGGTACAATTGTGCATCATCTTTCCTAATGATTTTGCTTGACTTAGGCTGTGCGTCTTTTCAGTTGAGTAAATATTAAACTTATTGTTAGTTCGAGATTAGAGCTAAAATCTGCCATGACCTCGCTGTACTTCTGATACCATGCAACTTGAAGGAACATTTTAAGTAACTGCACTTCGATTGGAACGTTTTACTTCGGGCGCTTCTCACTGCAGTGGAACTCGCTGCCTAGTGCATATTTGACGAACAGAAAATCCGAATTAGGCGTTCCTGCTCATGTCATTACTTACTACGTCAGGTGCTGCAGTGACCAATAGCAACATCAAGCCTCTGGCAGCCCTACTGCTGCGGGTGCCCTCTGCGGCAGCACCTGTCACCTGCAGCAGCCTCTACTGCGCATACGGCATCAAACGCTTTTTTGCCGGCGTTGAGTCCAAGACCGCTGTATCTGAGCGTCAGTGGGTGCAAAGGTGAGGCTCGGTCGGTCAATAAATCTTTCTCGATGAAGTTTAATGCGAGTACATCATTTGTGATTCAAGTGAAAAATGCGATCGTATTAATTCCTTCGTCTGATGTAGAAATTCTAACTAATCTGTAATGCAATTTAACTAACTATGTAATGATGATAGCCAACGACAAATTCCATTTATTCCCAGTGCTCTGCTGGGCAATTCTTTGCTTTATTTTACGTAACGTTTGAGTATTGTATCGGATGAGTGAAGCCTTGCTGTGCAGGTACGAAGAGGGCGTATCCCAATATTGGCTTGAACTGTTGGCGGAAGATGCGCTGGTGCTTGCTCGGGAACTGGTGCTGTCTGAGGATGCCTTTAAACTCGTGCCCCTCCCAGCGCGAGTTGCTGTCGCCCAGATTGTACTTGACAGTGCGAGGGCCAGTAGCGAGCAGGACAGCGACCATCAGCAGGTGGAGAGTTTTCTTGTGTAATTCTAATTAAATGTGGCAGTTCGTTGTAAAAAGATCAAAATTGAACGATGCGAGTTATTTGGGTTACTCATGTAATTCCCCAATGAAATCCACATTCGATACTCGAATAGCGATACTTGGAGCTAATCGAGTATAAGATTGAATTGAAAAAATTTTTAGTAACGATCCTGACCGTAATATTAAAACGCTTTGAAATTTCTCATTAAATTAAGAGGGTGACATGTATGAAAAATAATGATAATTTTTCCTTGCGCTTTCATAGTTTTCTCATCTGTGAGGTTTAGGTGTTAATTCATGAAAGCATCTCCGTTTCAACAACACGTTTTTGACCGCAGCATCTGTAATTCAGTATTACACACTTCATCTCTGTAAAGTCCGCTACCAGAATGAAAGGGGGAGTTGAACGAACCCTTGCCTAACCAATGGATCATATAGGACGAGCAATTTATTTTTCAAATTATTTAAGAGATAAGAAAACCATTCTCTCAGTACTATTTACATAGTCTAGAGCGTTAAAAGGAAAAAAAGGTGAGCATCCGGTTGTTTTACGGAGCGTATTTTTCTGTTACTTATTGCTCTCATTTATTGTTAACATGTTTATATATAAATATGCACAACTAGTATAAGGTTATGTGAAATTAATGCAGTTATTGACACAGCTCAAATGTTCTGATGACATACAAAAACTTCTGCCTACTTTAACGTCCAGGAAACAAACCATTTCAGCTAAATTTATCGCAGGCCACTGAATAGAAAGCAATTCATATTTCCATGACCATTTATGCATCTCAGGAGACTTTTCTTGTATCAAAAATGAATGAACAGGAGTCTTTTTGTGTACATTTCTCTGTGCTTTAATGCTGGCATCTTTACGTCCTTTTTATGTAATATTTTAAATGTATTCTGCTGAGTGTTTACACCTGAATTACATGCAGGAATGGAGCGCGACAGTGGCCGAGTTGGAAACTTGGGTCACTCACATAAAGAGCCTTCAGAGCCCTGCCTTCACCGCACTCGTATCCGGGCCAGATCTTGCTCTCCGACACTATGCTAAAATGGTAAGTTTCTGTTAATTAATACTGGCTTCATTCCAGAGTATTGTGGCAACCAACAATCAATTGACTAATATTTCGCTAGAAGATTGGGCTGAGATCGTGTTAGAGGCTATTGATAAAATGTCTAAAATTTAGCTGTATATACAGTATGACCGGCTCTTTGTTGGTTTGGGAACGTTGAAAGGCTAAGAGATTCGGTTTGCACAGTTGAAATAAACACTTTTTACTGAATAACCTTTTGGTTGAAAATGATTCATTAGAAAGTTACGAGAACTTATTTTCACATGGCCACCAAGGTCTCCTGATATTACGCCACGAGTTTCTGCTTGTGGGGATATTTGAAAATTTTGGTGCGCGAAAAAACATTCATTCCGAAAAAAAAAACTCATCGGTAAAATTGTTGAAACTTACTCAAGGATTTGTGAAACTTGGTGTCTTCGATCAAGTCCGATAATCATTGCACCGGCGTTTGAACGCTACATCACCACAAATGGGTGCCATATTGGAAATCTTCAATTTCTACATTTCATTTCCCTGCCACGATTAATGAGTACAAATGTTCATTTCAACGGTACAACCTTGTGTTAAAGTTTGTTCAATAAAGTGCCGGTCACCCTGTATGACTAACATGAAAAGCATTCATAAGTAGACCCGTCATTCAATACGTTCAAAGGGCTGAACGACGATTAAATTGATTTGATTGTTGATTTATTAAATCTGATTCATTTTCTAAATGGTTGAGTTACACTGTGCGATTTCAAATTCTGCGAGGGATTACTTCGTATGAAATTTCAGTATTTTTCTTGGTTTCACAGTATGCAACGAGTGACGGCTCAACATCAGCTGCAACGACCGTGTGTAACAAGGCTTTGCTTGGAGGTTGCGATCTGGCCGTGCTGAGGGAGCTGCTTGAGGTGATGCCAGAAGACGCTGCTCCACAACCCGAAGACACTCTGCACAGTCTCGTTCAGCGCGCTTTCGATGTTCTCACTGGGCAGGGACAGCAGGTTAGCATGGGCTTAGGGCTTCTTTCTGTGAATTGTCAAAATGGTCTTGCCTCTGTCTCGAAATTAGGTGATTTCTCATTACAGTATTTCTTTCGGAAACCTGTTTTGTACGCATTTACATTGTTCAAAATGTGGTTATTTAAAAAATAAATGGAATTTATTTTTGCTCTTACAGTACGCTTTTATGTACACGACGTTGTATGTAGAGATAAGTTTTATTTTGTAAATACAAATATTGATAGCTCCAAACAGCGAGTCACTGCACACTTTAGCCGCTGACGTAGGTTCATTGGGTACTAACCAGTGTGTGGCTTTTTTCGATAAGGATTAAGTGCAGCAAGAGTCAACCATAGGGAGTCACTAGCTGCTAATTTCACTTTGCTGAACTTTGATGGAAAAAAGTTTTTCCAATGTAGGCTAGGAACCAAGATAGCTTGTTATCATATTTCTGTCTTCCTTCTAAATATTTTCGTTCTTCGTTTTTAGTTTTGTGCATTAATCTATTATTTGTTTGAGCCTTATCTTCTAATAGATATGTCACTATTATCAGAGAAAATTGTAAGCTTTGGATAATGTTACAAATGCATAGCACTGTACACTCAATAGATAGAAATTCGCTGCTAGATTGTGATGGAAAGTAGTTCAATTTGCACCATTAACTGTTCACTTACTACTCCTCAGCGAGCGTAGGAAAGGCAATAGGCTTACCTTAGCTAGCTTTGTCTATATTATGGTAAGGAGAGTTGCGCTCTCTGAAGGGATACGGGTAGGTTACCTTAGCTAGAAATAGCCCGTGAGAACTTTTATCCTTAGCTTCTTTCTGTTTTCATGCCTTCTTTGTCATCTCTGCTTTGTTTTTTCTAACTCTTTTATTCTTACCTTCCTGTTTCTATGCGTAGGGTATTCTGTGTGGGAACATACCTTGGGCATAGATTCTCCGTTTTCTGTACTCCATGGTAAATTATCACTTTTCTTTACTCAGTTTAGTTAAGATTGCATTTAACATGGCTAGAGGGTCTTAAACTAATATAACAATAATGTTCACGTATTAGAGATCGTACATGGTCTGTAAGAGGTTGTTTGAGCTTTGAATAAGAGATCCATAACTGAAAAGTCTGAAAAATTTCCGCCTTTATATAAGCATTTTACATGGTTCATAATTGGTTTCGTATGGTCATGCGTCAGAGCAACGAAAAATGTAGTTTGTTCAGTACACTTAAACATGTTACGTAAATAGATGAGGTATTTCACATGTAATGGTGATGTTATTTTGCAGCCAGACCCGCTGCTGCCGGAGCTGTTGCAGCGCAGCAGCAAAAATGAGCAGCACTCGTGGTGGGTGGAGCGCTTACAACACCTCTGCAGCGTGCTGAGTTGCGAGCTCCAGCAGGACAACGACTTGCTCATGGAGGAGCTACTGATGGACGGAGCGAGGGAGGTGGCTCTGTGCGAAGATGTCTCTTTGCATCACAGGCTCACCCTCTTCAGGGCTTTTATCGAGGTGACGCTTTCGCCGACTCAGACCTAGAATAATTCACCTTTGTTACGATCATCTGCGTTCAAACGATTTGTAAAGACAGTTATTCCTCTTCTCTACGCGTAATGCTCTTTTAGATGTGTGAATAATAAAAAGTAGAAAACTTTAAGTTCTGTGGGAGAAATTTACTAAGTTGTGAGTAATTGGACCCAGGCTTTCCTAGTTTTTGTTCCCTTTGCATTCCTTACCTCCTGTGTATGAGTTAACATTGTACGAGCGTTAACATTGAATAATATGGCTTCAACTTTGTAGGGGCTGAGCTCTTCGACTGAGGTGCACGGTCTGCACCTCAAACTTTAGATATCAGAACTGAAAAGTTACACGAAATAAATCGCATGTGGTAATTTTCATTCTCTCCTCTCATTAAGATGATGATTGTGATGGTCAGAACTATATTTAGAGTGGCCATTTGATAGTAAATACTTGTGTTTGCGTTGGACCTGCATGACTGTCACGATTTGCACACTTTCCTTGACACTTAGCTACATATACTTTACAGAACCTACCGGCGTCAGAGGAAGACAAAGGCCTCATGCTGTATTTAGAGACTCGCAACGTTCTCGCCCCTGTGGACTTCCCTGTCGTGTTTGCCGCGGGGGCACCCACCGCAGCCGTAGCGCCAGCGGCGGCTGCTGCTCAGTTGGCTTCTCTCTTCACAGAACATGGTTTGAATGCGGACCTCATACTTTGGTGAATGTAGTCGTTTTTTTGAGAACCGAAATCAAAAGCGTGCCCATTATTCAATAGTCTTTAGATCGAAACCGTCATTATGTATATTTTGTTATAGTTGTGAATGAAAGTTGCGAATTTTATACTCTGCTGGCCTAACACAGTGCAGTTGAATATGTAACAGCCTAGAACACTAAATGAAGTAGATTCCAACGTCAGAAAGTTTAATTTTTTGTGAACCAACATTTTTGAAGTATTCACTTTTGGATAAATTTAAATTCTCATGTGTTCATTAATTTCAACTCAGACGTGTTTCCTTGCCAAAGTGATTCGTATTTCATCAGGTTTTGATGTTGATGGTTTCTCGTGACTTTTTTACGTTCTCGTTATGTTAATTAGTAAATATTAAGAAGAGTGTAGGTTACTGCCACCAAAGACTGAAGACTTGAATTAAAAAAAATTGCTATTGAGATATATTATTAATTAACTTCTGAATGTTGGCGCGTAAACGTTAGTCTTTACATCGAGCTCTTCCTTCGTTAAGCAACCTACAGTTAGTAGCACTGGCCGGGTTTTCAAGGCGGTTTTTATATTTGTGGTCATGCGAATCGTGGGGTTTATAAGGAAACGCTGAAGAATAATTTCAAAATTTACTGAGTACTCTGCACGTACCCGACGAACAATCAATGAACGTTCAACCAGAAGACAGCAAACTGCAACCCTCACATTAGGCGTCTTTAAATTAATTATAATATTAAATATGTCAATCTTCGATTTATCATTGATTGGTGATGTTGAATTAGGAACCCTCACGAGCATACGAACCCAGAGCAGTAAACCCAGAGAGCAACCCACAAATCAATCCCGAATATATTTGGTCCTCACGCATGTTGAGATCTGTAGTCTCACCGCAACTCTAACTTATCAGTCAAGGCTGAATCTCTACCGTCTCGCTTCCGCTCTTTCTGTCTAATGTCCGCCTCCTGTGTGTCTCCACTCTATGTTGTGTCTCTTCGTGAGACTCAAAAGAGGACAAGAGAGATACAGGGGAAAGAAGGGGGAGAACACCTTTGAGCGAACGCTCAAGTCTGCTGGCCTAAGCAGTGACCTCTATGAATTTTGACGGTTGCTACATTTAATTTAAAATAGTCAAAGGAAAAAATACGTGGTTCCTTCTGTTTTTATTTTACAACAGACGATAAAATAGCTGTGGTTTTTGTGCGTAAGAGGCCTCCACTGCCCGTACCGAGGACGCAGAGCGAGAGTGTGGTTTATTTTTTATGGTCCAAATGATAAAACCCAGTCTTCAGTCCTAGCGATCGCTCAGAAATGTATAACAAGAATAACCTTTTTCGTACCCATTAGAAATAGCCTGATTGTTGTCCAGTGACTGTGTTGCGACAGAAAAAACATTTTATTCAGGTCAATGCGACTTCGAGGTTTTAATTCATTTTGTTTCACTCTTCTATTTAGCTGTGTAAATTTGAATTGGCTTCAGATTAACTCGCAAATTATTTGTGGACGTAGAAACACAGCTAACTTTTGGAAAAGTTTCTTGGTCAAGATAATGAGAGTGAAGGTATTAGATGAATGCTATAAAACGAGTAACGTACTCTGCGAAGGTAAATGCCGAGATTATTATTGACAGCTGTCATCGATTTAGGATTTGTAGGCGTTCATACATTTTGAGATATGAATTCATGGAAATTAAACCTTTATCAAATAATTCCTTGAAAAGAAACCATGACTATAATTTTGAATGAATAACTGATCGAGTTTGGATTAGTAGTTTCATCAGTCCTTAAATAATGGACTGTTGGTATTGGTTTTCGGAAAGCATTCTTTATTGGCTTATAGCAGATCTTGATGCACTTGAACCTAGGTAGGACTCCTTAGCTTTTATTAGGAGAGATATACCGTAGTCTTACTTCTTCCGTAAGGCGACTCTAAGCTACTATTTAGCTTTAAGGGAAACAAAAACTTCCTTCCTATTACTTATTCATCGGCAATGAATGTGCCAGTCAGGTGTGGGCTTTCTCTGTATGTGTCCGATTTATTCGTTTTGTTCGTTTCATTGATGCGACCAGTGTGCCAGGTAAGCCTGTTTTCGAGGGAGGTGTGAGTGTTCCCTCTCTCGATATTTTGTTTGGTGAGAGTAGATAAATTAATCCATTTTCCGTTTCCTGTTTTTTATGTGAAGTAAGTTCTTTCATCTACCAAAATATTTTACAGAGAGTGATGTCAGTCAAGACACCAAGGTTGTAGAGGTACACGTGAGCTCCGTGAGCACTTCTGAGGGTCGGGAGCAGCTGCTGGAGGCGCTGCTGGGAGCAGGCAGCAGCCCTGACCGTACCCGCGCCCTGCTCACGCTGCTGCAGCTCTGGCCTCCGTTCTCACAAGATGTAGGAGTGCATAATGCTACGTCCTTATCTTATAATCAGATATTTGTTCCTTTTAGGAGAAACAATCATTTGAAAAGCTTGAGTTGTTTTACTTCAGTTCAAATTCTTCGATTCATTGCTGAGACGTTTTTCTCAACACGAATCGTGATTTTTTGTGGACACATTTATTCAATCTGTTCAACCTTCACCCTACAGATTAGATAAGATTAGATTAGATTAGATGTTAGCTGTTTGTAAACCTTTCAGAGTAATGTTCAAATTTTGTATATTGCTACTTATTGCTCCTATTTATAAATATTTTATGGGTATAAGGCACTTAAATTAACACGGAGGTATTGTATGTTCACTCCTTGTCTGAAGAATAGTAGAACACTTCATACGCGAGGCATTTTGACAGATTCATTTTTAGTTCTTTATAACTAAATGTAATTTGTGCTTAGAAAATTTTGTGCATGAATAAGTATATCTCAGTTTCAAATTGAGCTGTCTATAGTAATCTTTGTAGAAGTTGATGTGACTGAATCACGTGTCTTAGGTGTACGAGTCGTTGACCGGCAATCCATGGGAGGCGCTCCTCACCCGCCTAGTTGGGGAGTGTGATGCCACGGGCTGCGGGCTGCCTGGGGATATCATCTGGGAGACGGTGAACGCTGCGCTCGCTAAGCAACAGGTATCGTGAACCTTATTGATTTATTGCTGTCCTAATCGTTTATTTTACTGGCCTAGCTCTGTTACTTCCCATTGCTAAGTGTTAACTTATTAATTTGAATGCGAGAAACTGCCTTTGGTCCAAGACGTGTACTATTTTTTTGCCATCGATGGGAAATCATTTTTTGAACAGATATTTAGTTTTCTGTCCGACGAGCTCAAACTTCTCTGAGGGACTTGACCGTCTTTGCTAGACGGTCCCTATTGTGTTCTTTTAAGTCCTCAACGGAGTGGCAGTTTATTCCTCATTCTGGTATGGGTGACTACCTGATGCCAAGGCCGGTTTGATGAAAGTGGTTGTTATAAAGGTAATATGAAAATTTAATGATCTGACGTTACAGAGTTAGGGTTTCATAGCCGCTTAAAATGTAATCGAGAGAGCGAAGAGAAGGAAACATTTAGTATGGACTGTTGAAAACGAAGAATTTATATACAAGGTTTTCCACACAAAAAAACCCTGCGCATCGGATTCTGAGGTAGGAACCAGCAATAGTTCTCATCAGTACGTGCCCCTCTGGTGGATACAACTATTGTATTTATGGGAATTAGTGCTTCCAGGGGAAATGTTTGAGGTCCCGAGCTAAAGGTTAAGTAGGCCTTCCTTTTGTTGAAATAGAATAAATTTTGTGTTTTATTCTGTTTCATAAACTTCTTTCTCAACTTCCCATTTCTATGCCCGTTGTGCATAAATTCCGCGTTCCCTCAAGTTCGGATTAAATGGGACTTTCTTCCTTCCTCTCTTTGGAACGCCTTTGTTGCGGTTAGGGATGCTTAAATTAACCTCTGTACACATAAACTTTTGTGTCCGCTGCTCTGAAAGAAGTATCTCTGGATCAGTTTTAAGGTCAATTGGGGAATTGTTTTGAACGTATTATGCATTTAGCATTTTAGCCGAAGGGAAGGTTCATGCTTTTGCATATTACAGCTGCCGACGAGCAGCCTGGGCCACATCAGCTTGGAGCTGCTTGGTGTGGGTATGGCCGCTTGGCCGCTGGCCGCCAAAGTGGCGTTGCTCAAGCACAATCCCCGAGCTATAGACGCCGTCCTACAGAACTACTCCATTGCTGCTCAGCAGGTCAGTGCTGGCATTATGTATGTGGGAAGACTCATATCGTTCTTTCTAAGAACACCACACGTCGTCGCTCTATCTCATTAAATACTAACCAAATACAGCGATTCTTAATTGCTTATATCGAACTTTTATTCATTACAAAGGGTTGAAAATATTTTAGTTGTTACTATAAGTTCAGTCGATCTTCGCAGTGTCTGCTAGTGCTTCATTTTTTACAGTGTCATCCAAGCTATTTGATTCCTTTTTAAAATTCATTTGATTTTGATTGGATCACCGGATAATGTGCAAGTACTGTTGGTTTGGCACAGTCAAAATGTTTGAGTGCTCCAAACTGAACAATCCCACCTGCATCAGTCGTATGCTGCTGAGTCAGGATAAAGAGAACCAGCTCTATTGTACGAGTAGCAAAGTATATTGTAAATTGAAATTGAGCGTGCTTAATACAACTAAATTAACTATCTCTCACTTCCAATTTAAGAGACTTCCTGATGACATGTTGAATTAAGAGTTCACCGACTAAGCTGTAATTGTCAATAGTCATTAGTGATGTACAAATTCGCGATGATATTTTACATAAGTGGGCTCTGTCATTGTCTTGAATTTCTTAAAATGATAATTGAGCTTCGGTAGTGTTTTTTTGCTTTCTGATTGTACAGCCACATCTCTGATTATTGATTCCCTCAGAGGGATACAACTATTGTATCTTGGGAATTAGCGCTCCCAGGGGGGAAATGTGAGGGCCTGAGATGAGAGTTAGGTAGGCCTCCTTTTTGTTGAAATGAAATGTTTTTATGTTAAGAACCACATTTTTTCGGTTCGCTGCTGCCCTGTTTTTCAGCTCCTACTACTTTCTTCTTCAACTTGGATCTTGTTTTATGAACTTATTTCTCAACTTACTGTTTCTATGTCCTTTCTGCATAGATTCCACGTTCCCTTAATTCCATACTAAATGGTGCCTTCTTCCTTCCTCTCTTTGGATCGCCTTTGTTGCGGATAGGGAGGCTTGAACTCACTAATAACCTAATCTAATCTAACTCAGATTATTAATTCAGAAAATATATTGTAAAGATTGATGATTTTTTGGTGACGATTTCTGCAATGCGAAGATTTATAGAAAAAATAAAAGGTAAACGTGAAAAACAAATCAATAATAGTTTTGTTCTAGGAATAATTATATTAGCAGATTAAATCGGACACGAAAAGAAGTGAAATAATTAGACGACTTTGGGACGCGTACTACCATGAGGAAGATGAAGGGAAAGAATTGTGATACATGCGTAGCATTATTTTGATTGAAAACGCTTAATTTTGTCTCTACGCAAGTAATTTTGTGACTATTGGCTCATGACTATACTGTAGGGAAATTGATTAAATTACTGCATATCTTCGTATTTCTTCCATCTAAACTAATTTCACCACGATACTTTATCTCACTACTCATACATATCATTGGTCTATGATCACACATTATCTTCCAAACATATTTTCCCAGAAAAGTTTCATATTCAACTCGTACTCTCTGATCACTCCGATTCATATTTAAGATTGACATCTGCTCTAATCAAAACTCAGCTCACAAGTTTTGTATATTTGACAAGATGTATCATCTGAAATATTGTTGTTTGGTGTCAGGTACGCAGCTCTGACTACGATGATGAAATGCTGCAAGGCTTCGTGAACAGAGGCCTGGTGCCGCGACTTGTGGGCACTCCGCTGTACGAGCCGTGCTGCCAGTACTTGGTGAGTGGGTGATTGCGCATGTCGCAACCCTCTTAGTGGGATAGCTGGCGTACGCATTACACGCTCGTGTGTGTGCAGCAAGGGTCGAAATCGCAGTAATGAGCTCTCTCAATTAGTTTCATTCATTTACGGGCAGAAGAAAAATGGGTAGGGAGGTCTTAAAATTAGGATTTCAAAAGCATTAACGATAGTGCAAGAAAGGTTCAGCAGAAAATACTGCTTTTCTTGTCTTACTCAGTTAAGTTGAAGAAATTCTTGATTTTTTATAGTAATGCATAGAGAAAGCTGGAGTTACGGATATAAAATACCTTCAAGAGACTTAACTGTCGAATTTGGCTAATATAAATTATATTATAATAATTTAATTAATAGTCGAGCTGGTTAATTATACTAATGGTACATTTATGAGTCTGGCCGTTTTTCAAGCTCAACTAATTTTGAGTTAAAAACATGAATCCATTTTACTATTTTTCATGTTTTACTTCAGAATTTATTCCTGTTTTGATAAGTTACCATAAAAGCCTGGTAGTTTATTAGGACTCTAATGTTAAAATTGTTGACCATCACGTGTCAAGTTTTTTTGCGGCTCATTTGAAATAATTCTCATGTTAATGGTAAATCAATTCATCGAAATGTTTCTGATTTTAAATTGAACTCTGGGAATTTTTATCATTTGAATTTTTATCTTCTGGAGAAGATATTTTTAATCCTATATGTTGCTACTAGTCTCTAATTTTATATTGTATAGCAACTTCGTTAATTATTCGCCATATTTAATTCATCAGTAACATTCATATTCACGCGAGTGGTGAAACTAAGCATTACCACTGCCTAATGCGTTTCGATTTGTGAACAAGAGAGTGTCACAGCTCTAAGACGATTACTATTTATCATTTTATTGTGCAGATCCGCACAGGGGACAGCAGCGTGCTGCAGGGGGTGCTGCAGCAGCTGCAGCTCAGCCACCCTACAGAGGCAGCTGCTCTGTCCCAACGCGTCGCCGTCGCGCGACCAGCGCTCGTCTCCATCACTTCCGCCTTCAAAAAAGTTTATAGTAGACTATTGTAGTCTTTTTGGTTCTCATGTGAGTTTAATGTATTTTCTCATGCTGAACGAGCGGAAATAATCATGCGAGATGAACGTTTTCATATAAACTACCAGGTAAACTGGAGCATAGATCCGTATTTCACCAGTAACATTTCATAGGTTCCCTTTAAGGGCTCATTGAGAGACGTTCTTCCTTTTGAAAATCACTTCTGATCTTAACCTTCCGACTAATTTCGAATTGATGGCAAAATCAATGCACTCTTAGCATTAGAGTTTTAAACATGAAGCTCACGAAATAAGGCCAAAGATTGATAACTAATCATGATAGGGTGCTTTCAAAGGGTACTTGTGAGACACGATTGGCACTCAGAGTGATCAGAAGGAAATCAAGAGGGTAAATATTTCATTGCTAAATAAATAGACTTTCTCTATCGTTACTGGTGTGTTTTCCTATCAGAAACAGTTCAATTAATATTAATCTCAGTATATGTTATGTAAATGCTGTTGATAGGCTATTTGGGTGGAATTTTATTATGGTTGAGAATCATTTGATATTACTTAATATGATATTTGTGAACTAATTAGCCAATGGAAAAATTAATATTATTATAAAGAGTGTGATGGCCGTCAACGACGCACAAAAATGGGAAATGCATGACCATTTTCAAGTAGTCACACTACACACACACATTTCCTCGCTACTGAAGGTGCCGTTGAACTAACGAATTAGAAATGTTTCCATGCATCTCGCGTGTGTATCTGGAGTTCTGGAATTTTCTGGAATTTCTGTTCTGGAATTTTTATTGTCATACAGAAAATTGTCGTTAATTGTCGTTAAGCTTTTCACTTTGTGTTACTTACAAGCAGGGAGATGCGGGGAGAAAGTAAATATTTGCCAACAGGTAAAGTTACACAACATGTTTTTAATTACTCAAAATGTTTTTTGTTTTTGCAATTGTATGCAGACTTGTCATGACAAAACGTGTATAAAAACGAAGTCTCGATATAAAGTAGGCAAAATACAGTCTTTATTAATATTCAACAAGGAAAAAATATCATTAATACACTGTGTTCAACAAGGAAAAAATATCAATACAGAACAAAAAGCATTTATTCTACCCTCAGCCAGTGCCATTTTCCCACGAATTTGCGACGCAGCTGCCGCCTGATGACACTCGGTATTGCGTAATTCGGTAAGATGGTTCTACCCTGCATGGAGTGCATCTTCAATTGTGTCTAGCCCAATTTCAACTGTGTCGGTATATGAAACTGATTTCCAAGATGATTCTTGCCAGTCTTTATCTTTATAGAGATGTTAGTGCTCTCCAATAGCCTGGAAGATTTTCTAGGAGGGCCAGACTTTAAATTTTTCCCTCATTTCTTCTAATTTTTCAATCTAATTGAAACGAGATCTATTTTATTTTAAAATTAATCAACCCTGGTTATATACATACTTTATGATAAAAGAATGCATATTAATAAATATTAGTTTTACATATTCATTAGTTTTGAACTTGTCTCCAGGTGTTAACAATCTATTCGATTTCCGAATTTCATATTTTTTTAATTTTTGCGACAATAATCCTTTTTGTACAAAATCACACGCAGAACGGCTGTTTTTACATTGTTGATTGACGATAGCCATTATTGGTACAAGCTTAAATATTTTTCTAGCAAAATCTGGAAAGATAATTCCAAGTTTTATAATTTAAAATTAACATTGCGCGAATGCATTTTTATGCCTGAATATTGAAGCATATTCTGTCTCTTGATACAAAGTCATCTCATAAGTTGTGTCTAAATTTTACTTTTTTAAATTGAAAGAAATTTATAGTGTATTGTATAATGTTTAATGGAGCTGAAAATTGTTACGTTTAAATACATATAAATTGATCAAATTTTATTTTACAGGACAATGAAATTACAATTTGCTTTATTAAAATCCTAGTGACATGGAGGCACCCAAGAATCATTTGAGGCACATAATGTTTTATGAGTTCAAGAAAGGAAACTCAGCAGTTTTTTAAGACCACCATTTGTTTCGTAGCTTACAAAACCATTTGAAAGAAACCGCTTTTGCATCGCAGGAGGTGGTTGAAACTGACGTTTGCGAGTTCTCCAAATCTAAACCAAAATAATTTTACAATGATGACATTAATTAGCTTGGTAATAGATGGGAGCCATAGAAAATCAGAGGTAGTACATTAATGATTGAATCTTTAATTAACAGTAACA